>JAYDZE010574091.1:0-11639 GCA_034509125.1 Monilaria moniliformis
ATGTGACAAAATAATAATCTTCTCATAAATTGGGAAATAAGGTTTTACAAATACAAAGCAGCTCAAAGCTTGCTTTTACAAGATTTCGAGTATACACACACACTGCATATTCTCCCACTTATACTGAAAGCAGGTATAGGTGCTTGATACATCTGACTCCCATCGCTTCCACATGATGATTAAACGTTGTGCCGGGTAGGCTCTTTGTGAAAGGATCTTCCAGGTTGTCCTCCAATGCGATCTTGGTCACCTCAATATCTCCTCTATGCACTATATCCCGAATAATTTGATACTTCATCTCTATGTGTTTACTGGCCTTGTGAGCCCGTGATTCCTTTGAGTTTGCCACTGCTCCTGAGTTATCACAATAAATTGTGATACTCTTTGGCATACTCAGAATCACGTTGAGTTCCATAAGGAAACTTCTGAGCCACACAACTTCTTTTGCAGCTTCCTAAGCAGCCACATATTCAGTTTTCATGCTGTAGTCTGTGATACATTTCTATTTCAAACTCCTCCATGTAATGGCTTCACTTCCTAGGGTGAACACATAGCCTGAGGTAGATTTCCTTGAATCCCGATTAGTTTGAAAATCTGAATCGGTATAACCCAAATGACATAACTCGGAAACTTGGTAAACTAGCGTATACTCTTTAGTCCTCTTAGGTACTTGAGTATATTCTTTATCGCATTCCAGTGTCCTCGGCCTGGGTTGGACTTATATCTGGCTACTATGCCAACGGCAAGGTAAATATGAGGCATCGTGCAGAGCATAGCATACATAAGATTTCCTACTGCCGAAGTATATAGAATCTGTCTCATCTCCTCAATCTCACTTTGTGTCTTTGGACACATGTCTTGAGATAAGTTAATTCCATGCCGACAAGATAAGTACTCTTTCTTGGAATTATACATACCAAAACGCTCGAGCACGATATCAATGTAGGATTCTCGAGACAAGCAAAACATTCTTTTCTAGGGATCTCGGATTACCTTGATCCCAAGAATGTGTCCAGCTTTTCCCATATTCTTCATCTTAAATTGTGTAGACAACCACTCTCTAATCTTTGATAACATTGTTTTATTGTTCCCAATCAAAAGAATGTCATCTACATAGAGTATAAAGCAAACAACATTTGCACCTTCAACCTTCTTGTACATACAGTTCTCGTCAGGGCACTACTTAAATCTATATGACTTGACTGTCTGATCGAAACAGACATTCTATGATTTAAATGCTTTCTTGAGATCATAAATGGACCTCTTAAACTTTCAGAACATGTGTTATTTGCCCTTAACTACATAGCAATGGGTTTTGCATGTAGAGATCTCCTCAAGACTTCCCTTAAGAAAAGTTGTCTTGACGTCCATCTATCAAACCTCCCAATCCATGTAGGCTGCTATAGACAATATGATTCGAATTGACTTAAGTATGGAAACAGGTGAGAAGGTCTCATCGTAATCGATACCTTCCCTCTAGGTATAACCCTTTGCCACTAGCCGTGTCTTGAAGACTTTTACCTTCCCATCAGGTCCACGCTTACGCTTGTATACCCATTTACTCCCAATGGCCTTGCAGCCTTTAGGTAAGATACAAAGGGCATAAACATCCTTATCTACCATTGGTTGTAGTTCGGATTCCATCGTTTCTTCTCAAAAGCGACTATCTGGATCCTCTACTACTTCTTTGTAGTTCCAGGGATCGGATTCATCCAGGTCAAGGACTGAGTCTGAAGACTCCCCTATTCCAATGAATCTATCAGGTTCTCTAGTAACCCTCCCACTACGATAAGGCACTACAACCTGAGGTACATAAGTTGATGTTGTAAGTGTGTTTGTTGTGTTTTCTAGAATAGTAGCTTGTGTGATATCTCTTAGTTCCTCAAGAGCAACCACACTACTAGATTTATAATTCTTTACATAGTCTTATTCTAAGAATCTGACGTTCGTGCTACTGAATACCTTCTTGTCACGAAAACTGCAGAATTCATATCCTTTTGTTCCTCTAGGATATCCTATAAATAAACATACCTCAGTATGTGATTCCAATTTACTTGGATCTTTCTCCAACACATGTGCTGGACAACCCTACGCTCTGAGATGTGCTAGACTGGACTTACGTCCAGCCACGATTCATGTGGTGTCATTGATACTGATTTTGATGGTAAGTTATTTAGCGTGCAGGCTACTGTTTCCAGCGCATATCCCCAGAACGAAATGGGTAACTGAGCATAACCCATCATTGATCGAACCCTCTCTAGGAGTGTTCGATTTCTCCTTCAAGCCACGTCGTTCTGCTGAGATATGCCAGGCGAAGTCAATTGAGATTGGATTTCCACCTTTGCCGGTGGTGGAGATCTCCGATGGTAAAATCGACAATGCCAATCGACTCCCTTCGTCGAGATGATTTGATTGGTGGTGGTGGTCGGCGCTGGTGCCGCCTCTATGACATGAATTGAAAACCTAGGGTTTTGCCATTTTTGCTCTTTTTGAGTTTTTTTTTTAGTTTTAGAATTTAATTCAAATTTTCTAAAAATTTTCCAATTTTTTTTAATTATTCGGTTTGGATAATTTTGTCAAATGTAAATGGGTTGTAATTTTATTTATTTTCTACTTTATATTTGATAAACATATTATCATATGATAAACTAGAATTATAAGTTGTTTTCTGCATTACGTGATAATTATGCAAAAACCATATTTAAAATGCCCAGGCAATAATTATGACTAATTTTTATTTATTCATGAAGTAATTTTTAAAATGCCCAGGCAATAATTTTTATTTACCGACCCACCCTAGTGAGAGCTAAATGCCCAAGGAATTACAAGTTCATATGATTAAACTTCGAAATTATAGTTGTAGAATTTTATTAGTGGTGTACGACCTCTCTTATTAGGAGTATCAAAATAGAAATAATATTCTTGGTGCTAGGCGCACGACCTCCCCTATTAGGAGTATCAAAATAGAAATAAAATTATTGGTGCTAAATTTATGGTATAAGCTTAGGCACGGTTCTGCAGTCATGCCAACTTAGTGAGCTCTGGTCTATACGTCACGTTGTGGAACCAAAATATTTATTTGAGCATGGATCAGTGTTTGACCACCGTAGTGGCGTACTTGCTTAATGTTTGACTGCTGTTAGATGCATTTGTTTAGTGGTTGTTTGCAATTGTGTATCAAACATAGTATGTGAGAGTATGTTTATTTCTTCACTACCTGTATTTTTCTTCCCATAACTTTAATTTATTCTATTTATTTTGTTTTCGAGCTTTTCTAGAATAAAAATTAATTTGGATATTGTCTGGATTACCTTGAAAAAATCATTAGGCAAGTTTTTCAAACGGTCATCAGAAAGGACACAATAGTGGATAAAGTTGTGCCTTAATTACTGAAAGTCGAAACATAAATTAATGATTTGTTCTAGCTATTCGTGGGTAGGATATACATGAGTCACTGATGATGTCCGCTTTAATAAAACGAGATTTCTTGGAAACAAGATGACTTAGTAATAGACACTATAATCTAGGGTAATGCTATGAGAATAACAATTGTTGTAGTGGGAGTCGTGCAAGTAATAGGTTATTACTTTAGAGATTTCTTATATTTGGTTATTTAGAAAGAATGCAAGTTCAGTTTCTAAGTTAGTAATAAATGGATAAATTGTTTATTTTGATAACCAAATGATTATCGAGAAAAGTAACAAGATTATCCATTTTGCATATATGTTACGATCTCAACACTATAATTTATGTACAAATTCAAGGCAACAAATAATTATAACATGTTAAATCAATTATAAAAGAAAAGTCTCCAATTTCCATGAATGATACATATATTTTGGCATCTAGGGACTGGTCATACTGACCTTAAATGATCCAAAAGTTGGTGGATCCTGATCCACAGTAGGATCTATATGTAGAACCTTTTCAAACTTGCGAATCATTTTGGAAAGGTAAGATAACCAAAAGACCTTTCTAGGTCGAGGGATTAGGGCCAATAATATGATTGAACTCATTCATTTATGATAATTGTAGACCAACAACGATTCAAGTTAAGGTTGTCTTAGTGTGTTTTGATTTTTGTTGATGATTATTCTAAATATGGATATGTCTTAATTGATACGTAATAAGTTAGGAACTTTTGTGTAATCAAAGAATCCAGAGCACTTGTGTCAATGTATCTTAGAAAGACTATAAAGTGATTATGATCTTATCATAAATATGAGTACCTTAATAGTGAATTTATGGACTACTAATTAGAAGCGGGAATCACATCCCAATTGACTACATCTGGTTTCTCAAACAGAATGATGTAACAGAACTGAAGAATTGACTTTTTTGGAAATGGAAATAAATGATAAGTTTTTAAGAAATGTCTATTTTGTTTAAAGGAGACTCAAGAGACAGCAATGTGCCTTTTTAATTTGGTACTATAAATCAATACTCAAGATTTCAAATGAGTTGTAAATTGTGACACAACCTAGTTTAAGACATCTAATGGTTTGGTATAAACCAACATTCATATTCGAGAAGGATGATGATTAGATTGATACCTCATTTTAGAATATATTTATGTATAAGTATTCTTAGAAACGAAATTGTGGAATTTTCATAGTCATAAGGATAAGGATATAAGATATACCAATACTCGACACTTAGAACATGACTAAGTGAGAAACCACAAATCCACCAGCTTGAGAGTTTTTTAAGTATTTAAAAACTGTTGGAATACCGCACATCCAAGAAAAAATACAGCATGTATGGCACCTTGGTGCACTGCACCGCCGCCATACCCTAATTATCATGCATACACATTGTAGAACCTTAATACAATGGGAGGATTATAAAATAACCTTACAAAGTTCTTAAGCTTCGAAGAATCTTCGGATTCAGTTCCTAGATTGGAAGAACCGAATCCTTAAACTACAAAGAGATCGTGGATAGTAGATTCTAATATAGTGGGAGGGTTGTCAAACAATTTAAAGGTTCTTGAGTTTAGAAGAATCTTAAGATTCAGTTTCTAGATTGGAAGAACTGAATCCTTAAACTACAAAGAAGCAATACAATAAATGGATAACCGTTTTTACACATAATCAATGATATCCTAACTACAACCAATGCCAAACAAGAAAAATTTACGGTCTTGTAGTCATACCTAATGTTGTTTGAACAGTGGGAGTAAATGAGCTACAAGAGTAAAAGATGATTTAACGAGAAGACTGTTGTCTTCAGGGCAAGACTAGCGGCAAAACAATACATCAATAATGATGAGTTCATTTTTCACCGTACTTCAGTTGGTCCGTATTTTCTTGTTGATGGCAATTATTTAATTTATGAAGTTTTGTAAATGGACGTCAAGATAGTTTTCTTTAAGGAAAAGTCTTGAGGAGACCGTTTACATAGAACTACCTAAAGGATTTACAGATAAAGCAAATGGGCAAATAATCTAAAGTTTAAAGAAGTCCATTAATGGACTAGAGGAAGCTTTAAGATCATAAAACCTTTGTTTTTAATCAGGTGGTCAAATTCTATGGATTTGAACAGTACTCTGACAAAAGTTGTAAAATTTGATAAGAAAGTAGGGGTATTCTTGGTGCCATACGTAGATGACATCCTATTGATTGGCAACGACAAGAAGATGTCATCAGGCGTAAGGGTATGGTTATCCAAAATAATTGAGATGAAGGATTAGGGAGACGTATAGTCATACTCTTATGATAATCTTTAGAAAAAATGGTTGTGTTTGTCTCTGAAATCTTACATCATCATTGTGCTTAAGGTTTTTAGTATGCAAGATTTCATGAAATGGTCTTTACCTTTCGATATGAAATCACCCTATCTAAGTTATGTGTCTTACGACACAAAATTCGATAGAGTAATGACAAATTTTCCATTTGCTTGTGCACATGGAAATCTCATGAATACTACAATCTGCACAGTACCTGATATGTACTTTGATTTCGCACAATGACAAAATATCAGTCTAACCCTGGTCAAGACATTCGACTGTGTAAAGAATATACTCAAGTACCTTAAGAGGTTTAGGAGTATATGTAGATTTACTAGTGAGACAATCTATGTTATCTGTGTTATACAAAATAAAATCCCATAGCTAATTACGACTCGAGAAATATACTTCTAAGTATGTGTTCACCTTAGGGAGTTGAGTTGTCTAATGGAAAAATGTGAATTAGAAGCGTTTCTAAATCACAGATTCCACCATGTTAGTGAATGAAACCGTTTTCACGGTTATATAGAAAAACACTTAGCTCAAGAACTTCCTAATGGATCTAACATGTAGTTTCGAGCATATATAAAGAGTATCACAGTCTGCTGTGATTTAGGTGTAATGGCATATTCAAAAGAACTACGAGTTGTTAAAGCTATCAAAACACAAAGAGTGGTAGCACCATTCTTAAGAATGAAAATTATTTGATGACGAGAATTGCATAGACTCATACCCTGACCACTTATTTCATAAGTTGATTATGCATGTTGAATCATCAAGTGAAATAGATGGGCATGAGATGCATGTCATCACTGTTTTTTAGTATAAGTGGAAGAATGATAGATAGAGGTATACTCGAAATCATGCTTCAAGTATAAGTGAGAGATTGTTGAATTTGTATACTAAAAAACATGCTTTACGAGCTGCTTATGTATTAATAGCTCTAAGAACTACCATTCTCTGCCACTTATGAATAAATATTATTGTTGAGTGGCTTGCCCTTTATAATTTGGCAATTATATTATGATAAAATATAATTTTGTGATTATAATCGAGTAAGCAAGTATAGGTCTTCTACATGGTAGACTGCATATTGTTCAGGTCATCACTAAATGTCTCTCAGTCGGAACCCTTATAGAAGAAAATTATACAGCCTAAATAGACTTGGATGATTTATCGTGAAATGTTGTAATGTCAGTCCAAAAGTATCCAAACCTTGGGAGACTAACGACTCTGATGTGGTATAGCATTGAATGGATTCACGATGAGATAAGTATTTTCTTGTTGATTATTGAAAGATGAGAACTCGGTGATTACTTATTTCTAAGTCTTTGTATATAACATTGAGCATACGCTGCTTTGAATTATAAAAATGTGCCGGTTTTTTCTTAACCCAAGAATCTTGATATCTTGGGCGATGGTAATTAATATTTAGCGGTGCTAGGATTGTTATTGCATTGAATCGTGCCCCGGGAGAGTTCGGGTTGATAATAGCTCAAGATGTGTTCAGAATAGGCTATATTATACAGAAGCTTGACCGGCTTCAAATTTATTCAAAAGTATAATAAATAAAGTTTGTGAACCAGACCACTTTTGGTAAAAGATATTAATTAATGAAAGCTTGCAGCATACTTAAATTAATTAATGAATATTGGAATTTTAATCACGAAAAATAAATTTATAAAAAGGAAGCCCAAATTATTTGTAATTTGGATTTGGATGGTAAGTCAATATTAATTTCTATAGTGGTTTAAATTAACATTCTATTAGACTTATATTAAATTGGAACACAATTTAATCAGTAAAAGCCCAATAGGGAGGTCCAGTTCAAATTTCCTTGGATCACTAATCTAGCCAATACATATTATATAAATAGGAGATAAGAATAAGAAAATAAATCACTATTTACGTGCAACACACGCCAATCTGCAGTTTTCTCTGCAGTATTTTTTTAAAATTTTCTAGTCTTATAGGTTTGATAACTATTGCCCACATCAATATTCAAACCTAGAATTCAGAATATGTTAGAAGATCTAGGGTGGATATTCAAGATCTATACGTGGAGAAGGCGCAAACAATCTACTGATCTTTGGAGATCAATTATTAGTAAGTTTTTCAGATTTGTCGTGTGCATGATTTCGAATTTATTTTCTATATTGTGTGTTATTATCTGTGTTCTAGATCAAATTTAAAATAAGATTTGTGATAATTAATTTTTCTATATTATTCTGGGAAGATCATGTAAAGGGAAATTCCTTCATTAGAATTAAATCCCCATCAGTGGGCACTCTGGAGGTGTATGTCAATGAATTAGACAGACAATTAGATAGAATGGTGAAAATAGTAAGATATAATTGGGTGGTGAATACTATGGTGAACATAGTGAAATAGGATAATGTTTGCGCCCATTTGCAAAGGTCCTCTAAGTTTGCGGTATTTGTGCACAATACAGAATACCAGGCACAACTCAACAAAATGGTTTAGTTGAAAGGTGTAATTATTTATTAATGGAAACGGTTAGGAGTATGACGAGAAATTGTACTTTGCCTATATCCTTGTGGACATATGCTCTTAAAATTGTAACTTATCAGTTGAACATGGTACCTAGTAAGTCAGTTCCTAAAACTCCAAGCTGTGTACTGAAAACAAATTTTGTTTGAGACACTTGCAAATTTGGGGCTGTCAGAAGTAAAGATATATAATTCGCATGAAATGAAGTTAGATTCTCGAACAATTAGTGGATACTTTCTTGGTTATATTGATAGATCTAAAGGATATAGGTTTTATGTTCTTAACCGTAGTTCTAGAAATGTTGAAACTGGTAATGCTAGCTCCTTTGAAGATGGTGCAAAAAGTGAGAGTGTCGTGAAAGACATTGTGGAAATAAAAGAAATCATGGAAAGTAATTTGGTACCAATAAACATTTCTTTATCTACGATGGCACCAAGCATTGTTCCAACATATAATGTAAACCTAAATGATGTTGTACAACTTTGTATAAGGATGCATAACTACATAGTTATGGTGATATTAATGAACCTCAAGAAGTGTTGTTAAGATGATCTCAAAGACAAAGAAGATCGAAAATTACAGATGACTATGAGGTTTATATAGTTGAATCAGATCTTGGAATCAATAATGATCCAGTTTCATTTTCACAAGCCATAACTAGTCTTGAGTCTGAAAAATAGTTAAATTCTATGAAAAATGAGTTGAAATCCATGTACCAAAATAAAGTTTGGGATCATGTCGAATTGTCAGAAGATTTTGAACGAGTTGACTACAAGTGGGTAGTTAAGACAAAATGTGACTTGCGTGTCAATATCGAAAGATATAAATTAGACACGTTGCCAGTGGATACACTCAGAAAGATGGTATTGATTATGAGACATTAAATGTCTCTAAGAAAGACTAATTAAGAATAATTATGACGTTAGTAGCTCATTATGATTAGGAGTTGCATCAATGAATGTTTAAATAGTCTTTTTTTTAATGGTGAACTTGAAAAAAAGGTTTATATGGATCAACCAGAAGGTTTTTAATTTGGTGACAAGGGTCACTGGTGTATAAATTGAAAAAGGTCAATATATGGATAAAGTAAGTGTCGTGGCAATGGTATATTAAGTCCAGCGTTACAATAAGATCTTTTGATTTTCAAGAAAACATCGTTGACCGATGTTTATATAACCAAAGATCAATGGGAGTAAATTTATTTTCTTGGCCCTATTTGTTGATGATATTTTACTTGCTGCTAATAACTTGGGCATATTATTTGAAACTAAAGAATTTCTCTTAAAGATTTTTTAAATGAAAGATATGGGAGAGACTCACTATGTGATTGGAATTGAAATATTGATATATCACAAGGATTATTGGGAATGTCTCAAAAAGACTATATCAAAGAGTTGTAGAGAAATTTCATATGCATAACTAATCTGCATGAGATCGTTTCAGACTCAAAAGATAAGGGGAAATGGAAAGTAGTGGCTGCTCGAAAGTTTGAAGGGAACTGCTACAACTGTGACAAACTAGGGCCACATGGCGAATGACTGCTGAAAGCCCAAGAAGAAGAAAGCCAAGCAAGGCGCACACCTGGTCGAGAGGGACTTCGACGAGGATGACTTGGCAGTTGTAGTCTCCGAAGTGAACCACGCAGATAATCCAAATGCTTGGTTTATCGACACCGGAGCAACTGTGCATGTGTGCTCGGATCGAAGTCAATTTTCGACCTATGAGCAAGTCGAAGGGAAGAAGATCCATATGGGCAACCCAGACTCGTCTGAAGTTGTCGGAGTGGGAGAAATGAAGCTAAAGATGACATCTGGTCATGAGCTGAAGCTAAAGGATGTACCGCATGTCCCAGACATTCGTAAGAACTTAGTTTCGGGTAGCTTACTTCAAGTTAGTTTTTATGTCTGACAAGTTTGTATTGACTAGGTTTGGTATTTTCTTTGGAAAGGGTTATCTCTCCAATGGTCTGTTCAAACTAAATGTAATGGTTGTGGGTAATGTACATAAACGAATAAGTAATGTAAATAATGTTTCTTCTTTGTATTTGCTTGAGTGCTCCGAGTTATGGCATTGTAGATGGGGACATGTAAATCTAAATGCTACAAAAAGATTGATAAATCTCGATTTGCTAAAAGTTAGTGAATTCAACTCGCACGAAAGATGTGAAGTTTGTGTTGAAGCCAAAATAGCTAAGATGTCGTTTCACTCGGTAGAGCGGAGCACGAAACCTCTAGAGTTGGATCCATACGGATGTATGCGATTTGAAAATTGTGCAAACTAGAGGTGGAAAAAAGTATTTTATCACATTTATTGATGATTGCACGAGGTATTGTTACATTTACCTGTTAAGAGGTAAAGATGAGGCAATTGAAGCGTTTAAAGACTTCAAGAATGAAGCCGAAAATCAGCTTGGTTGTCGAATCAAGTGTGTTTGAAGTGATAGAGGTGGCGAGTATGTAGCCCCGTTTGCGGAATTGTGTCACACTAGTGGTATAATTCACCAAACGATGGAACCATATTCTCACCAATCGAATGGCGTTGCTGAATGTAAAAATCAAACACTTAAGGAGATGATGAATGCTCCATTGATTAATTCAGGGTTACCCCAGAACATGTGGGGGGATGCTGTGCTAACAGCAAACTATATCCTAAACAAAATTCCACTAAAAGGTAGGGATGTGACTCCTTAAGAGTTGTGGAAAGGGATGAAACCTTCATATTCTTACCTCAAGGTGTGGGGATGTTTAGCGAATGTGGAAGTGTCTCCTCTGAAACAAGTTGCGATTGGCCCTAAAACAGTCGATTGTATATTTATCGGTTATGCACTAAAGAAAAATGCATATCGTTTCCTAGTCCGTAAGTCAGTTGTGCCTGATGTGGCTGAAGGAACGACAATTGAGTCAATGAATGTTGTATTCCTTGAAAATGTGAATCCTTGCAAGCGGCAGAGGACCGTTCTAGTAAAAGAATGGTGGATAAATCCACTAGTTCTAATTCTCTAAAAAGAACGAGGTTTAGTCCCGAGGATGTAGAACCAAGACGTGGTAAAAGAGCCAGAGTTGCTAAGACCTTCGGTCCCGACTTCATAACTTTTTTGTTGGATGACGAACCAAAGACGTTGGCGGAAGCTCTATTTGGTCCAGACACGTCATTCTGGTTAGAAGCGGTAATAGCGAAATTGAATCGATAATGCAAAACAACACATGGGTGTTAGTGGACTTGCCGGAAGGCTGCAAGGCCTTAGGGTGCAAGTGGATCCTTAAGAGGAAATATAAAGCTGATGGTATTATTGATAAGTACAAAGCTCGCCTAGTTGTGAAATACTTTAAACAAAGAGAAGGGTGTGACTTCTTTGACACCTATTCACCAGTTACGCGAATAACTTCTATTCGGGTGCTTA
>JAYDZE010574102.1:0-11639 GCA_034509125.1 Monilaria moniliformis
TTTGAGATATGGGATAATTGAGAAAATGTCAAAAGTTATGATTTTATGTTCCAGTTTTAAAAGTTATGGGATTGACCGGAAGTCAACGAAAAGTTATGATTTAAATGGCAATTATCCCTTATTATTATTGCATTCACATAATGAAACCAATCTTGATACGTTTGATTTTGGTATATTGCAGCCTTTTGTTCAAATAATTGAAATTAGGTAAAAATAAAATGAGTTGCTTGAAGATCGTGTGCACAGCAATCGATTATTCTAGAAGCTACAACTGTAAGGCAAACTGGAAGCAGTTGTAGCCACTCATGTAAAGAGCCGATATATATTTTGGCGGGTCCATAATGCCGCCTAAATTGCTAGCATATATGGGGGGCGTGTTTGGCGCGATGCACAAAGGGGAAATCGGAAATGGAAAATGCATGGGATTTGGAAGGAGTTAAAAATTAATACTCCCTTCATTAACTGGCATACATTTAAAAAATTAGTGGACATATTTTTAGTTAAAAAATAAATTTACATAAATTATATATACATAATATTTCTTAATTTTAAAATAAATTAGATTACTTTTTTAAAATTAATTATATTATTAATTATATCATTCTATGATTAATTAGTCCCTCCTATATATTATTTTTAGAAACATATCATTGATTTGATCCTAAAAATATGCCGCTATAATTATTCATTAATATCATTACATCAAATTTTGTAAGCAATAATAATGTCTAATTTTTGGAGAAGTTATCTTTTTTTATTTCTTACAATAATAAAAACATATTTATAAATTTCTTATTATAACTATTTTAAAATTTTAAAAATAGATTAATTATTTATTCGCAACCTTTTTTTTCATTTTTTATTTTCTGCATTGGTCCATTTTGTTTTATTTCATTAAAGTTTTTTATTATATTTTTTTCATCCTAAATGCATTAGTACTGAATAAGAACAAAAATCCTAATGTTATTGGTTGAATTTAATTGATTTAACTTTTTTTTATGAATATTAAATTTAAATTTTAAATTGATCAAGTATTAATTATATAATTTCATGACTAATTTGCCCCTCCTACACATTATTTTAGGATTCATATTATTCAATTGAATCAATTGATCCTTAAAAACACAATAATACAAACATGCATAATTTTTTTTTATTATAATAGTTTTATAAATTGTAGAAATGGATAATTCTGGATTTACCCAATTTTTTTTTTCTTTTATACGAATTATCATTTTTGTTTTTATTCAATGCTACCTTTTTAATTTTTTTTCCTCACAGTGAAGATAAATTTAAATAAATTCTAAAGAAATTGAATATTTTAGAACTGAAGAAATCGAATATGGATTTATATTTTTTCATATAGTAACACTGGTCAACTTTTAATATATTACAAAGTTAATTACTAAATTTTATGCATTTTTTTGAATCAATAATATTAATTTTTTAATATGCATATAGAACAAAATATATTTATATATAGATTTTTATGTGATATATACTGTATAAAAACTGGATCATATAATCAATAAGGTTAACTTTAATCAATTGGTTGTACAGCTAGAAGGACTAATAAATCTATATGTACATGAATGAAAATTTATTCGGCATCACATATTGACAAAAGACATTCTCTACGCACTTGCTTGCATATTTATAGGCAATCCATCAAGTTTCTCGTCTTCTTCATATATGTGAAATAATTTAATTTAATTTATGGAAATAAGTATTTTAATATTAAGGAAAGATTAATCGTTATCCCTTTCTTAATTAACGTGAATGGTGATTAAGTAAAATAAAAATTCAGTCAAAATGGATAAATCCCTTAATTTTTGGAAATTATGAAAATGATAAAATTTTCTCAATTATGTATATACTATTACTTTAATTTATCATGGATAGAGAATATTATTAAGGGCCTGTTATGTAAAAACGTGTTTTTTTTTTTATAAATAAAATAAAATAAGAAGTGTTTGTAAGATTCACATATTAAATAGAGTGTGAAAATCATATCCTAAAATAGAAAGTGAGATATATTTTATCAACTCTTAAAATAAAAATTGTCGGATACATTTCGTCAATGGAGGAAGTACTAAAGTAAGCACTTCAAATCACAGTGGTAATTTCGATCAACAATTCAGTCGGTCATGCTAAAAAGCTTACGAATTGAGCACAACAACGCTTGTCGAATAATTGCTTTTAATTAATTTTCCTTTTGAAGGGAATGAGATTTAGTGATCCATATGTAATATTATATTTTATGTATTATTTTTATGTTTTATTTTATTTTTTATTTTTTTTATCTTTAATTTCAATTTTGTATATTTTAGTTGAATTTTGTATTTATTATCAATAGTTTATTGCAACAAATTAGGGCATATAATAAATATTTTTAGAATTTATTGTCACATTTATTTGATAAAAATTTATTGTTAGAGTTGATAAATTCAAAAATAGGGTATATAATTTTTAAAAATTTCAATTATTTCAAATAAATGTTAATTATGATGTACTTATATTATAATAAAATTTATTTTTATAATAAATATTATTAAAAAAATTAATTTAGAAGTGAAACACAGTGAATGAGACATAAAAAGTGGGACACTGAATCTCATTCGTTTTTGAAGCCCTTTTTAATCGGATGAGATTGAGTACCCCACTATTGATATCTCATTTACCTTGTCCTACTCATAAATTAATTGATTTAATAATATTTGTTATAAAATAAAATTTATTATAATTGATATATATTCGAGAAATAATTTTTATTTAATAAAAATGAAAATAATTTTTTTAAATTATATATCCTAATTTTATATAATAAACTCTTGATTATAAGTACAATATTTAATTCAAGCATATAAGATTAAAATTAAAAAAATAAATAAAATAAATCTGTAAAAAAAATGGTCCATAAAATTGGATATAAAAAAATAAACCACTGAATTTCACGTGCTTTTTAATCGAAAATTCAAAATTTAGAATTTTTTTTACATGAGCGAAAAATTGTTGATTTCTGCCAGACAAGTCCTTAATCACCCCACTCAACTAGTCAACTTGGTGGTGCTTTGTTTACAGTGAGAAGTACATAAAAAGCATACATTCTCCATACACACGAGATGTGAAAATATCTCATTTCTCTCTACATATCTCTAAGTCAAAATCGTTTTCATATTCTTTTTCTTTTTCCATCACCTCTCCACATCCATGGATTCCATTATTTTCGCAGAATTTCGATCTGTTTTATCACTTTCAGGAGCAAATCCGGCCGTTCACGGCCGCACTTTACCCTGCGTCATTACGTGCTACAGTCGCTCTCCCCTCCCCAATCCGGCGGTTACTGGCTGCTCCACTTCCGTTAGCAAACGGCAGCGGCTTCAATTTACTGAATCTCGACGGCCGGTTGCTCTTCCTCGCGCCACCGCCGGCACCACCAATTCGGCTCCCGTAAGTAATCGCCGCGCCTCGCAGTGTGTGTCCTGGAATTCGGAAACTTATTACCTCTACTTGAGTAATTGAAAGTAACACTACGAGAGTTGTTTAAGCAATCAGAGCTATAGTGTTGTATCTTGAGCGTCTTAGAGCCAGTGATGAAGATCGTTGCGCAAGTTAGTAATAGAAGAACATGCGACTTTACTAGTCCTTACCTATGATGTTTTGTATCTGGACCATATCTGTGGACGTGGCTGAACCCTGTAATATAGTCTGGTTAGGCTTGTTAAGAGGAGGTTGCTTAAAAGTTGTTCGCATCATGTAGAGTTAAACAAAAACATGAAATTGTATTATTAGGAGTTTTTGCCATCCATAGACTCTAACTCGATTTGATTTTCAACTATTTTTGCAAGAAATGACCTCTAACTATGAATTTTTATGCGGATCAAGTTGAGCTTCTGCGCTGATTTGACTCCACACAGGTGGAATTTAAATGGGCGCAGCAAAACTGCTCTTTCATGACCAGGCTTCATAAGATTAACTGCTTCAATCTTGTCATCCATATGATTATTTGATCCATACGGCTATTTTTAAACCATGTGGTAGTTTTGTTGGAGCAAGCCGAGGACCCTGCATCTGCACTTAGATGATGTTAGAACAATATACTAAGGGGGCGTCTACTTTGGATGATATATTAGAGTGACAATACATGTGATTGAGTATTTGTAGGATTAGGCGATCAAACAATCTCAAAATTGTTCGATTCATCCAAGTATGTGGTGGATTAGCTTATATTGTTTTTATCTAAGCTACCACCCAAGTAAACACCCCTTAAGATTATAAGCAATCTTTACCTTTCCTAAACTTGCACATTTTAACCTTTCAGGCAAGAGAGGGAACCTACAATGTAGGTGAGTTTATGACAAGAAAAGAGCAGTTGCATGTTGTAAGGGCCACAACTACTGTCGATGAAGGTATTCTTGACATCTTTTCATCTTACTTCTTTTTTTATTCCCTTTTGGGTTTGAAAATATCTCAATAGCTCATTCTTTTGGGCAACCCTCTTATTTTTTTCCCAGCTTTAGACACCCTTGTGGAGAAAAGAGTTACTGGGTTTCCTGTAGTTGATGATGATTGGAAGTTGGTAATGCTAATATCCTGCATTATTATCTTTTGCATTCAAGAAACCAGCATAAATTTTCCTTTTCGTACTTCCTAGTAGTAATGGTTTTGGTGTCCGTTCATTATAAATGCTGACAAACTGTGTGATGATGTTACAGGTTGGTGTGGTTTCTGACTATGATTTGTTGGCACTTGACTCAATCTCAGGTATCATAGGATTTGTGAAACCAATTTGATTTTCTGGTATTTTCACTAAATTCTACTTAAAACTTGTAAGGACAGAAACAAGCAGTTTTTTTGGAATTTTGTCAATTCGGTTCTAGCACAACGTATATTCATATGCTCAGTAAAGGCCTGTTAAAGTCATCAAGAACATGAAGAATGAATCATACAGAAACTAGAACATACTGACCATTCCAATAGAGTTGTAAGATCTGTTTATTGGTAATCAAACCTAAGATTATGTAAGACAAAGGACACACTTGTAGCAGCTGTCATCAACACTATGCACTGTTTATATGGCTGTTGCGGAACGGAATGGTACACCCATCTTCCCCAATAAAAAGGAAAAGGAGAAGTCATTCAACTTGCTCATTGATAATGTAGCTAGCATAAGTTGTTCAAACTAGGTGCCTAGAGACTATAAGACATATGTAAACTAGATTGTGTTTTCCTGTTTCTTTTTTTTATATAAATTATTAAGTTTATCATATTTATGAACTTTCTCTCTATTTTCAGGAGATAAATTAATCTAGTGTTGACAAGTACCGTACCTTATTGCTCATTAATTATAATTTTGCTATTATTCTCATTTATCAAAATTAGGTGGTCGTGAACAAGATACAAATTTGTTTCCGGTTGCCGATAGCACTTGGAAAGTATGTATAAACTTTTCTTTCATGGATTGCATCTATTAATTTCCTTGATAAATGTAACACATCCTCACTGTTTTACCTCTGCCTGTCTGTCATTTTCTAATATTCTATTTATGCAGACATTTAATGAAGTCCAGAAGTTACTCGGCAAAACTAATGGGAAGGTTGTTGGTGATGTAATGACGCCAACTCCCCTAGTTGTACGTGAAAAAACCAATCTTGAGGATGCTGCGAGGTATTTAATCTTTTTCCTAAATAAGTACAAAAATTGAAAATTTGTTGATCTAAAAAATTAACTCGAAATGTGAACCTTCTATAGCCAACACTATCTGCAGAACTGGGCTTACTATGATTATGAAATTTTAAATTCCTGGGGATATAAGTGTCCTAAGCTGGTCAGTGTACGTGAATCAATCTACAAGCTCTGATCCAAAGAAATAATGGGATGCTGACTGATATCATGTAGGTTATTGCTTAAAACAAAGTATCGTCGGCTACCTGTTGTAGATGTTGAAGGAAAGCTGGTAATGTGATTCTACTCAATTTATGGCATTGGCACATTAATATTATCAGCTGAATGCAATTCCTACAATTTCATTTTTGCCATGTGATAGATTGGTATTATTACTAGGGGAGATGTTGTCAGGGCGGCTCTTCAGATAAAGCAGGCTGCTGAGAAAATCTGATCTTCACCACTGGTTGCTATAAGCACGGGTGAAATTAAAACGTGCTTGATTCTCTAGCCACATCAGTGAATACATTTTGGGATGTAGCGGCTGATTGCTCGATAAAAGGACAGCTCTGGTGGTGATGAGAATCCAGAATTGTATATCGATCACGCCCCAAAACTGAGTACTTCATCCAGCATATGTCTGTAGATTGTGTATTCTTGTTTGCGTTTGGTGGTGGTGAGAATCCAGAATTGTAGTTTAGATTTAAGATCAATAGATAGACTTCCTATGTCCTCATGGGCTTCCTGATGCCCTTATAGCTGTTATAATAGACATTTACTAGGCTAATTATGTGGAAAAACATTTGATACAAATAATCTCTGTTTTCCTAATGTTTTTGCCGGGTTGATTGCACAAAACTCCATACTATTCAGAAGATCTACGCCTTGATATTATGAGGGTCACTACTTGAGATCGACTATTACATCATTATCAATATCATGTCTGTATATTAGTGAGTTCCAAATTTGATATGTTGTATACTTCCTCCGTCCCAGATAAGATAATACATTCGGTAGATGACATGAAATTTTAAGAACTTTTATTTAAGATATTTAAATAGAGATAAAAAGTTGTTTGATGTATTAATGATGAGATAGAAACTAATAATATGAAGAAAAAAAATTATTGGATGTATTAATGATGAGAGAGATAAAAAATTGTTTAGAATTTAACTTTTTTGCCAAATATGGAAATGTGTCATTTTTGTTGGGATAAACTAAAAAGAAAAATGTGTCATCTTATGTAGGATGAAGGAAGTATTTGGTAGCACAAAGTAGTAAGATGAAACACATTTGCCACGGAAGTATGAACTGCTACACTCATGTATAAATACTCTCTGAATAAATACAGAACTACCAAAATCCAAATGCCAATAATTAATAAATATAAAACTGGTATATCTCAATCTGTTTGGTTATTACTTGCGTGATTAAACTAGATTTCGCTTTCAAGTTGGTTTCTTTCGTTTGCATTTTCCACTCTAAGTTTCCAGAGATTTCGTGGGCTCGTGAATAGTGCGTGAGAATGATGAAAAATATAAATAAATGAAAATACTGCGATTCATTCAGAGAAAAAATAAAAATTTGACGGACGATTGATATATCCCCTTAGTTGTTATTGGCCCACACTTCGAGGTCCTAGTAGAGCGAACTTCCAACTTCCATAATCTTCTAGGCCAGTTGAATAAGTTGTATTCTAAATATTCATTGTGTCACACGATATTATTTTGTATTGCATTTTTGCCTCTCCCAAAATATATGTTCAATAGTTCTGAAGAAATCTGAGGTTAATTATGATTAAAGAATACTAACCTCTTATTTAGTATTGAATACTGGAACATCATTTTTGTTTATGTGAAGTGGAGTACAAACTCTCCTGAGGAACTTGTCCACAAAAAGTATCTGTGTCTAATTTAAAATTTGCTTTATTGTTAGTTATCTATTTAATAGAGAATTTGACAATAATAATAACTAAATGATGGAAGGAGGACTATATATGGCGCGTGTTCTTGTGATTTATAATATGTTCACCAAAATAATATTTCCAGACCCTTTAAATACCCCACTCCAGATTAAGTAGTCATCATCTGATTGAATTTCTTTTTGTTGAAATCGATTTGGAAAAATGGGACGACAGCTTCATATAATATTCCTTCCACTGATGGCTCACGGGCACATGATTCCAGCACTAGACATGGCCAAACTCTTCACTTCCCGCGGCCTCAAAACCACCATCATCTCCACCCCATCCTTCTCCTCACCGGTTAAAAACGCTCAAGACGCAGGCCTCGACATCGGCCTTGTCTCCATCAACTTCCCGCCGGAGAATTCCGATTTGCCGGGCCACATCACCAGCCTCGATCAAGTCCTCTCCGACGACAGCCTGCCCCCTAAGTTTTTCACAGCCTTGTCGTTGATCCGACAACCAGTCGAGGAACTGCTCCGAGAACTCAACCCCAACTGCCTCATCTCCGACATGTTCTTGCCGTGGACGGCGGATTCCGCCGCCAAGTTGGGCATCCCGCGCCTGGTTTTCCACGGAACCAGCTACTTCTCTCTCTGCGCAGCCGAGGAGCTGCGGAGGCACAAGCCCTTCCGCAGCGCCGACCATTTCGTCCTGCCCAATCTTCCCCATCGGGTGGAAATGGCGACAACGGAGGTCGCGGATTTCGATCTAAACGAGGATGCCGACAGTTTCTCCAAATGGATGAAGGAAATGAGGGAGGCGGATGGGAGAAGCTACGGCGTCGTGGTGAATAGCTTCTACGAGCTCGAGCCCGACTACGCTGACCATTACAGGAATGCTTTGGGGAGAAAGGCTTGGAACATAGGCCCTCTTTTGCTCTGCAACAATGCTGATGGAGGAGAGAGAGGAAAGAAGCCTAGTGTTGACGTGGACGCATGCGTGGCGTGGCTCGATTCGAAGAAGGCGAACTCTGTCGTGTATGTGTGTTTTGGGAGCATGGCCCAGTTCAGTCCGGCTCAGTTGAACGAGATTGCAAACGGACTCCACGCTGCCGGCCATGATTTCGTCTGGGTCGTAAGGGAAGGCGGGGAGGAATGGCTGCCAGAGAGATTTGAGGAGAGGGTGAAAGGCAGAGGCCTAATCATAAGGGGGTGGGCGCCGCAAGTGGTGATTCTTGATCACCCGGCGGTGGGGGCTTTTGTTACGCACTGTGGATGGAATTCGACTCTGGAAGGGGTGTGCAGCGGAGTGCCTATGGCGACGTGGCCGCTCTTTGCGGAGCAGTTTTACAATGAGAAGCTGGTGACGGAGGTTTTGAGGATTGGAGTTTCTGTTGGGAATAAGAAGTGGCAGCGGGCGGGGCACCAAGGAGTGGGCAGGGAGGCGGTGGCCAAGGCGGTGCGGGTGGTTATGGCAGGGGAATCGGCGGCGGAGATGAGGAGGAGAGCGGCCGAGTATAGAGAAATGGCGAGGAAGGCTGTTGGAGAAGGGGGGTCGTCTTATAATGATCTTACTGCTTTGATCCAAGAGTTGACTGCCTATGGCTTGTAGATTGAGACTTCATTTTCTTGTGTGTTTTCAAGCCTATACATTATGTTTGTTTGCCCTTTTCTTTTTAATTTTGGAGAAGGAAAAAAAAAATTACAAATAGGTGATGATTAGAGGGATTGGTTTAAGTACTGTTTTTTAGATTATCTAATTTGCTGCATAATGATAGCCAGCTTCTTCGCACTGTGCTACTTGTATCACTTTATTTTAGGTTATGTGTTATCTTAGACTATCAATGTATGTGGCTTTTATCTAACCCAATCTAATTTAATTTTTTAATAAAATATTAATTTCTCTTATATTTACATACACAACCTCCAATTTAATATAATTTATATTTCCATTCGTGATCCCAACCTAACCTAATAATTTTTTTTCTTTCATATATTTTAAATTATGTAATAGAAATATAATTAAACTTAATATATTAAATTTTTAAAAAAATTACATAAAATAAAATTACTAAACATTACTATGCGCATAAAATTAAAGTCCAAAATAAAAATTAGACAAAATAAAAGAAATAAAGTACAATAATAGAAAATAAACAAACCAAATTACAAATTAAGAGTGAAAAATAGAAAGATAGAATATTCCGATGAATGTGGATAATTTTGGAAATTTTGAGAATTTTAGATCCAAGAATTATAATTTGGATGATTTGGATCCATGAATTATGATGATATCAAATTTGTGAAAACAAAAATGCAAGAGAAAAACATGAGACGAGGATTAGTTTGTAAGTGAAGTATTGTTGGAAAACAAGATATATATAGAGAAAAGATCATGATAAAAATTAAACAAAATAAAAAATGAAATACAATATATAGATAAATTTTACACAAAAAAAGAAGGAAAAAAGACCAAAGAAAAAAAAATGGAAAAAAAAGAAAGGAGGATAAAAAATGAGAAAAAGCAAGACCTTCAGAAAAGTGGAAGGCCGATGGTAACCTTGCTCTACAAGGGTCAACCTATTAAAATTATTTTTCATTTATTTTTATATTAAATGTGGTTTGTCTTTTATGAGTGACCCTCATAGAGGTCACCTATGGGTACAACCTTATCATCGGGGTCAAATTGATAGCAAAATTATTCTAAAACCTTGAAAGATAGAAAATGTAAATTTAGTACTTATTTTCAAATAAATTAAAATTTAGTATCTAATTTGATACAAGTGCCACAATTTTGTAATTTTTTTTAGGAAATTGACCTCTCATTCCTGATTAAATTGCTTCGTCTCTTATTCCGTTTATAACAACTGATAATCAGTGGAGATCGAAAGTTGGTGTTAGTCCCAGTTTATTCATTTTATTGCATATTCAGATTTTTTTTAAGCAATAATATTATGATTGTTGCCGACGTGAGATAATTTTATTTAGCTCACAACAAAAAGTTTTTTCATATAAAGTTTCCGTTTTCTAACATTTCATGTCAATTTCCTTAAATATAAATATCTGGTCCATAAGAGATATTTGCAGTAGCACTGTGTGTATGTAGTCTTAACTCTTTTGGGGTATTTGGTAGTCAAGTTAAGATTATGTATTATAGTTAAACTGTGTTAGTAGTTAGAATAAAATTTAAGTTAGAGATAAAGATAATGATTTTAGTATGTTGATTGGTAAATAAGATAGATAGTAGGATAAAAATTAATGAAATGTTTGATAAACATGATCATATTATATATAAGGTGTGTCATGACTTTTTTACCCTTTTCAATTATAAATATTATTTAATTTTAATAATTTGTAATCAATTAATTAATTATGATGAATAATTGATCTGTAATTAATTAATTATGATGAATCAATATGTTATTATAATGAATTAATCTGTAATTAATAATTTTATTGATTACTAATTATTTAATAATTAGCATCATTTAATTTTAAAATAATTTGTTCTTAAAATTAATAAATCAATAAATAATCAATTAATAAATTAATTGTGAATTGATTTTTAATAAATAATTAATAATTAATTAGGGTTTCTTCCCAATAGTGCAAACGATGCGATGGGCCGCCGCCGCCGCCACCGCCCAACGTTTAACCGAGAAATTGAACAAAATCGGCTCAGATTGGAAGAACATTATCATTGCATCAACCATTTCCGGCGACCCCAACACAGTCACCCACCACACCGCACCACAGTCACCCCACTTTCAGAACACCCAAAATTGGAAAACCAAAAGAGGATGACGAAGAGGCTGCCGGAAATCAGAAAACCCGACAATCGAAACACCCAAAATCGGAACACCCAAAAATCAAACACCCAACATCCACAAAATTGAAACACACGAAGGCTCAGATCAAAACCGCAATCCTCACAGCCTCAAACCATCGAAACACCTAAAATTGAACGCATTGCAAAAATCGAACACCCAAATCGGAGAAGGGGGGTCGTCTTATAATGATCTTACTGCTTTGATCCAAGAGTTGACTGCCTATGGCTTGTAGATTGAGAC
>JAYDZE010574113.1:0-11638 GCA_034509125.1 Monilaria moniliformis
GAATAAAAAATACATAAATTATTTTTTGTCGTTTGCTTATAGCCCGATTAGCCCGCTGGGCTAGCCCGAAACCCGAATGTTTAGGGTTAGGGTTGGAAATTTCTAACCCGATAAAATTCCAACCCGATTAACCCGCACCCGATTAACTCGTAACCCGAGTAGGGCTGACCCGAAACCCGATGGGCTGACCCGATTGACATCCCTACAAATTAGTATGAACTTTTTTTTTATATAAAAATACACTAGTGTAGCATGAATCCATGATATTGTGACTTTATAGCAGCTTAATTCGATAATATTATTCAAACCTAATAAATAAATTTTATCATAATTGTAGTCCGAAAGTGATCGTGAGCATCGAAAAGCACAATTGACAATTGGAGATGACACAGAGTTGCCAAATACCGACATTATCGAAATTGTGTGTACTGCATTCGAGGTGAACATACCAGTTGGGCAAAAAAATTTGTATATCAATAAATATAAAATTTATGTGATCTCTCTCTATATAGATGCAGTGAATAGTTTATATAAATTATACTGCATGAGTGCGTCTCAGATATTCAAATATTTTTGTGGAATGTCTATTGATACTCTTGAAAAATGATATAGAATTATTCATTTTCCTTTTCAGTAATAAAATAATTAGAATCTTATTCATTTGCGTGACTTAGTTTTTATTTTATTTTTTCATACTTCAATACATAATGATTTTGGAACCCTCGTCCCTTTCTATTGAGAAATGACATATCCATAATCACAAAAAAGCCGTTTATGAAGACGACATTTTAACATCATAAGATATGTTACTAAGAAACTTTCAGAAGCAAATAATATCACCAATTAAGTTGTGTTTCGTCATCTTATATAGCATGAAACTTAATACTGACAAAGGGAAGATATGTTACCGTGACGAGAAATTCCTGCATAATGAGTTGTATGCATCTACGCCATACTTGAATTTCTCTAAAGCAGCTGCCCATAAACTCAAGAATCAAAACTATTCCATTTAACCCTAGAATCTTAGCAAGGTGAACTCTTTTTTTCACATAAACATCCATTAATATTCATTAACTTATTCATTGCCATTTTCATTTTTTTATTGAGCAGTACTTATAGATTTGTAATCTCATTTTAAATTACTATTAAAAAGAATGAGCTCATATATGCCCATGATTGTTTTTTCATGTGATCATTATGGTTTTTTTTTTTGGGGGGGGGGCTTAGCCCACCCCGGCGGGTGGAGGTGGACCCGTGTGCACACACGGCCCAACTATTGACCACATAATGTGGGAGAATTAATTAACCCGCCACATGCAGGCGGGGAGAATTGAACTCAGGACTTCACTGAGGAGAGTCCCTTCATATCACTGCCTTTGCCACTAGGCCACAAGGCTCGGATTGATCACTATGGAGTATAACATTTCTACCGACCACTCATCTTCATTGGACGTTTCAATTTGATAAATTAACATATAATAACAAAAAAAAATGTGTTTGATAAACAATCGACCTATACTTCATTATTGTTTATCGATAAAATAAAAAAATATAGTTGAATGTAAATTGTAAATCGAGATTTGGCGGTTTGATGCATAATTGCTTTAACCAATGCTGACAAATTGGACAACCTAGACCAGCAACAACTACAAGTTGGTCGTCCACCAAAGCTTTGCCCTAAAGGCTACAACTTGTTCTTGATTGATTTGTGGGTCAAAATCACAATATATTTTTTTTTAATTTGAATAACATTAGATTATGATTCAATTGAACATGCTTGATATTCACGAATAATATATGCATGTATAATAATTTACCATTAACTTAGCCAACTTTATACGTAGTGTCTTGCACAAACTCTTTCCAAAGAATTTTCATTTATATATAATTTCGTACTAGACTAATCGACCGATTTCACCGCCGGTCCATAAGGGACGGAAAATTCCATCATATTCGGTCTTTGGAGCTGTTGCCGATCCTACGGTGCAGATTTGGTCTTCGGAGCTGTCGCCGATCCTATGGTGCAGCAGCTCCGCCCAATTTTTTTGGAGTTGAGGTTTAATTATTCGTTGTATTCAATTTCACAAATTTTGTTTCTAGGATCCATCATGATGTGATATATGAATAAAAAAATTATTATGTCATTTTTCTACATGGTAATGACAACATTAAAATTGATAAAGATAAGTAGAAGTATTTATCATGTACGATACCTATCAAAACTGACCTTCTCTCCAACTTATATGCATTCGAGATTCGAATAGCAGCTACACTTTTTTTTACTTTTTATGATATAAAAAAACAATTGATTGATTGATCCGTTTTATACTAAACTTGAAACATATGTGTAAAAAGGAATAATTATTTGCATAAAAATTAATTTATTTATACATTGCGAGTTTTTTTTTTTTTTTTTGATAAAAAAGGGAAAAAGATATTAACCGATTGGCCGACCGGATTTTACAAATGCGAGAAAAGGGAAAAAAGAGGGAGGAAAAAGCGCCGACTAATAATAGCACTTTAAACAGGCTGCTTTTCCCCGCTGCCTGTATATATATGTTTGTGTGTACATATATATATACGTATTTATAATTTTTCTGCAGCCCTTCTCCCCCAATTTCCCTTCTTCTCCCTTTCAATTTTTTTTTAAATTTTATATTTTCCGATGGCTTCACCCTCTCAAGCCAGTCTCCTCCTTCAGAAACAGCTTAAAGGTAATTTTCCCGATGATAATTTTATTGTCTTCGCGATTTTCTGTCGGTGAATGGGTTTTTATCTTTTTTAGGGTTTGGGTTAAATCTTGTGGGTTTTAATGATCTATGGTTTTCACGTGCAGATCTGTGCAAAAACCCTGTGGACGGATTTTCGGCCGGATTGTTGGATGAGACCAATCTGTTTGAATGGAGTGTTACAATTATTGGGCCTCCTGATACTCTGTAGTGAGTATCTCGCCTTGTTATGTTGGCAATCTTGTGTAATTATGGTTTAGCAATTGGGATTAGGGTTAATTCAAGTGTATCTTTTCGATTATAGTATGTTGTTTTGTTATTCGGCTCTGGCTTGATTACTTTTGTGGTTATCTTGGGCTCATCCTGAACTCGAATGATCTTCTATGTTGTGTGAGTGCTGGTTGGGTTGAGGATTAGGTCATGCTTAGACTATCTTAAATGGCTTGTGTGGCATCATAAATTACGATTGTGGATTACACATTGTTTATGCTCTGCACTTAATACAATTCATTGGGTTTGTGGGACATGGTCAAGTGGAGTTCAGTGAAACCATCTTGTATTGTTATCTAATTACAGGACTTTAGGTTTATGATAAATGTGGCATGTGGGCACATATCACTTGCTTTAATTGGTGTTTGAGATCCAATTATTATCGAATATTTTAATACCTCTGCAAAGGTTTGGACTAGATGTACATATAGACTTAAAGTACAAAACGTGTAAATACAATTATTTGGTTTTGGCAAAATTGGCGCTGGGGTACACTGAGTTCTCTAGAGTAAATATTTAGTTTTGTATAAAATGATATTTGTCTTCTGAACAGTATTATGGTTATATACTTGTGGACTTTGGTTACTTATGTTACAGACTGTTTCAATGTAAGCTCCTCGTTGCTTAGAAATAGGTCTGGTTCTCATAAATAGAAATTGTTTGCTTAGACAGGTTGGTAGTTTGGTACTCACAGCTGCTCGAGTAGATATATATTATTGTAAGACAATTAATTTGTCTAAAAAGGCGATTACCAAGTTTTAATGAAATTATATGTCATCATAAGGATTGTTCTGTGTTTTCTATCTTTTATATGTTCACATGTGTAGAAACTGGCCAGTTAGTATAATGATATGAATAAAGCAAATCTTATTGGAAGCTGTGCATTGGAAGGGAAAAGGCTTTACTCGACTTTTCTGAAGAATCATGGAAAATGCAGATACCTCTTGTTATATGATTCTTCAACTTCATATATTTGTGAATTTGATTATTATTTTATGGCTGAAAGGCTCAAAAGTTTTCCCTATTCTTCTCGAAAGAATTTTATGATTTGTATAGTTTGGTTTTTTATAGACTTTGGAACTACATAATGGCCAAATGTTCCAAATGATGAGTCCATGAGATTAATTCCTAAAATTGCAAGTATCTGTAAGAATGGTCTATTTTGGTTCAAGATATTAACGGTTTTTTAGGAGGGCATATCTATTAGTACATGGAGAAGTTCCTTCTGTAGCTTCTCATTTGATTTGTGTTGCATTGCATTTCATTTACAACACCTTATATTGGAAAAATTTCCCTTCGGTTCGAGCTTGATTCTTATGGGTTGAAAATGATGGTGCAGTGAAGGAGGTTTCTTCAATGCTATAATGAGCTTCCCATCAGATTACCCAAACAGTCCTCCTACAGTAAGATTTACCTCAGAAGTCTGGCATCCCAATGGTATGTACTCTTGCTCATATATGATGCTTACCTAGCTTGGTAGGTTCAGTTGTAACCTTTTCATTGGCTTAATCTGGAATAATGTGAGGTGCAGTATATGCTGATGGAAAGGTTTGCATTTCGATTCTTCACCCCCCTGGCGACGATCCGAATGGCTACGAGCTTGCTAGTGAGCGATGGTCACCTGTCCACACGGTATGGTCAGCTAGAAGCTTGCTTTGTCATATTTATGTTATAAGTAGTGATTCTGGTTTAAACATCTTGCTGAAGAAACATCTTGTATATACTGATGGTACTCTATTAAATGTCTTAAACCTGTAGATCTCACTTCTTCTGTTTAGCCATAAACAGACGGAGTACAAAACTATAAGAAATTTAGAGTACCTGGCCTAACATTTACCTGGTCAGAGTTTTTTTGGTTGTCTTGTGTTGTGAATAACCATTAACCTTACTTTGATATCGTGAGTGGTTTCGGTTTCTAAGGCTCAGTAACTGAGCTTCTATAGCTTGCTAGTCTGGTATCATTTCTTTTAGGTTAAGCTTCTTAGGTAAACAAGTTCTGATCTTTAGAACGTAAAGGGTCTGGCTGCTGTGTAAGTCTGGAGAAGGGCCAGCCTGAGTAAGGGAGGGTAATTGATTAAAGTAGTTTTCATCAGCATAAAAGAATGAAAATATTGAGGGTTCGATTTATGGAGAAATTTGGGGTGGTAAATGAATGGGATTATTTTGGCATAAAAGAACGAAAATATTGAGGGTTCGATTTATGGAGAAATTTGAGGTAGTAAATGAATGGGATTGTTTTGGCAAATAGGTACATGGATTATTAATTTTGCTAAGCTTTTTTCATGCTTAGATTGCAGTTCCAATGGATAAAAGAACTTAATATAGGTTTTGTCCCTTTAATTAAGAACATTATGTTTTCTTGGAATCTGAATGCATGTTTCTAAGCTTTCTTGTACGCATTCTGGTGTCTTTTATAAATCACAATTGCTATGAAGTATTACCCTGTATCACTATCACTACTTCTATCATCTGATCATCCAAAGTTTTTATTTTCAGGTGGAGAGTATAGTTCTTAGCATCATATCAATGCTTTCAAGCCCTAATGACGAGTCTCCTGCTAATGTTGAAGCTGCTGTAAGTGAAGACGCACTAGATTTTGCTCATTTTCTTAGTTATTCAAATTTCCTGAGCCAACTGATCTCTCCCTCTCCCTCTCCCTCTCCCTCTCCCTCTTCCTCTCCCTCTTCCTCTCCCTCCCCTCACATATAAACACTCATGCGCACTCACATATCATTCGACTTGCAAATTTTGACTTTGTTAATTGGCGTTTTGGTTGGAAGTGAGTTTATGTTGATAGAAAATCAGTCCAAGTGGATAAGATGTTTTTTTTGTCAAATTTATTATCTATTTGATCTTAATCTGTTTGAGGGCATCTTTTAGTTGATATCTTGTACCAATATCTGTATTTGGGTTGATTATTGCAGAAGGAATGGAGAGATCGAAGGGATGATTTCAAGAAGAAAGTCAGTCGTTGCGTAAGACGGTCACAAGAAATGCTTTAAGCGAAATTTCCTAATGATGCTTCATGCTCTCTACTTCCTGAAAAAAAAAAAATTGGAAAAAAGAAATGGTGTCGACTGAAGAATGGGGCTTCCTTTGTTTCACCGACTTGTGCAAACAATTCGATTTTATAACGACCATACCCTATCATCTCTTAATGGCTTTTTGTGTTTTGGCCTATTCGATTCGAGTTTGTTCAAGTAGAACCCATTCACAGTTGCACATGGACTTGATGAAATTCTATGGGAAATGTTTTTGACTGCTGGTGGTCGTCCAGTATTGGCTGGTCGTAAGACTTTGTAATTATCGACGTCTACTTTTCTTTGCAACCTTTTGGTTTGTCGCTGCATAGTGTGTAAATCGCGTCATTCAACATTTACATTTTCTTTGCTGCTTCGGCTTTCCAATAGAATCGCTATTTGTGCTTCAAGTTTAGTTTATACTTGTTACCTTGAGTTCCACTGGCCTGAGAATCCTCGTTGGAAAAGAAGTGCATTCTTTGAAGTGGAGGTGGTAACTGAGTTGAAAAGGAGGTGCTAATGTGGGTTTGGGGTGGGATTGACTGATGTTTTTGTTTAAAGATTTGTTTTGAGTTCCCATTTAATCTGTAAAGGAAAAGGTTAATATTTTCATTTACATTGTTAATTGAGCACATAACATGAAGCACCCTGAAATTAATTGTACGTATATTTGTATAGAGAAAGAGAATATGTCAAGTTGCCTACATGTATTTCTTCTTGCCGGCATCTACCTAAAAATTATTGAAGCATGTGGTTATACACATATATGCTAATTTAACTTAATTATTTCCAATTTTATGTGTGTTATACATAAGATCTATAACTTAGGCCTTAGGGATGACATGACCAAATTTTCCTTCTTGTTACCTTAAAAAGATTAATGATTGTGGAGAACCTTTTTTTATTGGTAAGTTTAAAATGGGTTACTATTTGTAAGCTTTAAATGTGTAAAGTTCCTTTTGCAGTATAGATAATAGAGGTGCCCAATGTTTGGAATGATTGATGATGGATATCATGTGCGTCTCCATTATAGCGACTGGATCTTGAGTTATAACTACATGAATTGAGCTGATATAAGTATATAACCAACACCATCTTCTAAGGAAATCAACCAAAAAGAAAGGGAAAGGGAAAGGAGAAGGCACAAGAATTACAATCCGAGCTTTCTTTAAAAGGCAATTTGATACATTACACAATTCATTTGGCTTCCAAAAGCAGCAATAGAATTACATATCTAATCAGTTTCAGACATGTGAGATAGCAATTTCAGTAAGCTGTCTTAGAAATTCCTGATGTCTGATCTAAAAATCTCCACCAGCATGCTATATCGACAAAGAAAACGCGCTTCCACAACACTTCTTTGCCTCTACGAAGCCCTCTGACGACTGACGAACTATATACATAGCACCATCAGCAACCAAGAAAAGTTAACATAACTTATGTCCAGAAATTTAGGGATATTGCATATGTAGTAGAAAGCCACAAGATGTTCGACAACAAGACATTGCTCCAGCCGCAACATCTTCAGTTTAGTCGTTTGAAACAATTCCTGTGTAGTAGACCTAACCTCTCCATTTCTGCAAGAGAGATTTCGATACCTCAGAGTGCATAAATCCTGTCAATGTCAGAATTAGAAAACTCAGAATGATGCCATGAGTTTGAGCCGCTGCGGGCTTGTTTCTCTCTCCTCCTCATCGACCTTATACTCTTCGACCTCACCACATAGTAGGTCATGGTCCCAAGAACCCCGGCCATTATGACTCCTCCGACAACTGTGACCAGTATCGCAGCCCACTGATGCTTACGCCCGACCACAATGTAAGAGGACGCCATGAACGCCACAGAGGTGCAGACAGAAGCCAGCCACATCAGTTTGTTGATGACCTCCACCACACGTCTCTCAGCCTTAGTCTCGCCTCTAACCAATGTAATCTGAACTACAACGACAGCTAGGGATGTGAAGAGAGCAATCGCGTTGAAGATGAAGAATATTTTGAAGGAGATGCTACTGACTACCACGGCCATTCCGTGGTTGTCGTCTCCACCAGGCACGGTGAAGATGGCAGCGAAGGCGACAGTTGCAAAGAGGACCGCAACGACGGTCACCGAGTTGGTGGCGTTGTTGATGCCTTCTCGGTGGAGTTTCCTCAGCTCTTTGGCGATGCCGTGGACATTTTTGTTCGTTCTCTTTGTTTGTTCCAGCTGGATGTGGACGTCGTTCTTGATTTGAGTGACGGTCTTCCGCAGCTCGTCTCGTGGCTGATTCAATTCATTAGCTCTAACAGCACCATAATGACAAAGGCACTCCTTAATCTCAGATGACTCTTCAGATAGCGGAAGTTCTTCCGCAATGTCGAGAGATGTCTTGCCATCTCGGTTCAGTGCATTCACATTGGCGTCGGGCAGGCGTAATAACAAATTAACAATCTGCAAGGAACAAAATCACCAAATCTTAAGTCTTTTTGAAGTTGTCAGCATAATATATCGTTAAAAGGTAGCATAAGACCAAAAAAAAAAAACTACCTTTGCTCGCTTTTTCCTCGTAGCTATGTGTAAAGCAGTGTTACCAAACTTGTCCGGGAGCATAACTATAGCTGCATCAGCATCTAAGAGATGTTTAACAACTTCCAAGTTAACCCCTTTAACAGCCATATGTAATGCCGTCTGCCCCTTCTTGTCCTTCCTCCTAGCTAATTGTGGATCTTTGTCGAGCAAAGCCTTGACAATATCCGCATGCCCTTGTCTAGCAGCCAAATGCAACGCATTCTTCCCGTTTGATCTAGCGATTTCAAGCAAGCTACAGTCCTTTGACAGGAGCTCATCAACTACAGCACTATGGCCTCGAGTAGCGGCAGTTATAAGAGGAGTTGCATTTGACGGACCAATCGTTTTACTCAACCCTGGGTCATGATCCAACAGCACTTGCACAATTGCTACAAAATTAAACCATCATTGGTGTCAGGCATAGCAACATATATATGTATATATAAATTGTGGAAACATGAAAAATCTGCAAGCTGTCTTCCAAAAACTGTTTCATTCGCATTCACATAGCATTATTTACAAGCTTAAACAATTAACATCATCGTGTTATAATAGGTTACCTACGTAGCTTGGCACTTAACATAATTAGAGATAATCGAATGAGAGTAATATAATTTGACATTCACTATAAAAAGGTGGTTCTTCATCAGGTATATTTAATATCAAGAATAATAATGGCAACAGATGGAATGTATATACATGAATTGATCCAAGATTAGATAATCACCATGGTGTCCTTGACTTGCCGCTATATGCAGAGGATCAAACAACGACCTATTCTTCTTAGCAAGTGTTTCCTTGTTCGCATATCTGATCAGCTCTTTAACAACATCAAGATGCCCTTTCTCCGCTGCAGTAAACAATGCCGTCTCTCCCAGCTCATTGCCCTCACTTACAAGGGATGCCCTGATCTCCGCAACCTCCTGGTCAAATTCCGAACCACTTAAACTCCCCACCATTTGAGAATTAATATCTTCGAGTATCTGCTTCACAGCTGCGAGATCACCCCTTTGAGCTGCCAAATGCAGCTCCGTATCATTGTGGCGGCCAGTCACCTGTTTCACGTACTTCTTCCTCCCAGCTTGGTCGATCCGCTTCCCTGAATTTGATAGAACAAGAGCTGGGGCAGTAGACGAAGATGGTGATGGTGCGGGCGATGGCTCCGCTAACAGATTGTGGGTGTGGCTTTGTTTGGGGCTAACCAACACTTTCTCAAAATCTCCATCAGCAGCTGCAAGATCCAGTTTATTCATTAGACCACTATTAAATATATTATCCCAGATATTACAACGTCCGAAAATTCACAAACTCTTTTACACACTCAGTATTCAGCACAACAATTTATTGGAAAAAATTATTCCTTTTCCAACAAAATTAGTGATCAAACAACCACAACTATGCATTTCAGTTGCATCTTTACCGAATTTTCCCCAATTCAGAAAATGAAACCCTCATCACACACATACACACAGAAATTCCTAAAATAGATAAAGTGATACACTGCAAAATTCAAACAATTATGCCTTTCCACACACCTGCAGTTAAGTAGCAGAAACCTGTTCGTTCATCCAAGAAGTAAAAAAAAACCCTAATTTTTCCGCCAAATGTTCAAGCTTGAAGTCAAATAAATTAGTCGATATAATCAGTGATTAAAAACCATATTTTGATCAAATTAAGTTTCCAGACCACGTGACCGCCCCAACTAACAAGATTGAATTCCAAATCTTGATGCAAGTTGAACGGAGAATACTGAGTAGTATCGAAGAAGATGGAGAGAAATAAGCATTGGAGGTGGGGAAAAGCAAAAGCAAAAGCAAAAGCAAAAGCAAAAGAGCACGAGCAGCAGCATACCGTCTTTGACGTGCGAAGACATGATCGTTGTAAGTCAAGCCAGAGATGACCGAGAGTCTGAGAAATTTGGGAGGAAAATTTAGTGAAGCTGCAAATTGGAAGAGGAAAGTAGGTGATGAGGAAGAAAGGTAGAAAAGGTGGGAGCTACACGACAGTAGACAGGAAAGTGTTGGGAAGCGCCCCCAAAGAGAGAGAGAGAAAGAGAGGAGAGAGAGTGTGTGTGTTTTCTTTTTTTCTAAATATTGTATAGCCATTTGTTGTTCGATTTTCGTTATATGGACTGTTCTGTTTGGAGTTGTTGTGTTGTCTACTTGTCCGATTTATGAAATTGGGATCAAACTGAAATTAACCATTATTTTATTGACAGTTAATTGCTAAAAAAATTCATGAACATTGACCTGCTTGCGAATAATTTGACTCCTACATCATGTCAATATCGAAATTCAAATGTGATGCGTTGTGTATATTTTAATATAAGTTAGAAATGAATATTATTATTAAAACAATTTATAAAATGTGTTCATAACTAAAATCAGATCAAAGTTCATAAATGTTTTAGCAAATTCTTTTATTAAAAAAAAGGTAATACACAATCATTGGCATGAACAAGCCTACACGCTCGATTTATCAAGTATTGATAATATTTAAACTTATACTTTGTCACAAAATATCCACTCCAATGATATGATATTTAAAGGAATAAATTATTTGATTTTATTTTTGAGCGGGTACTATTATTTATAGTTGATTGAGTTTGATTTGATGGAGCGCAAAATTTTGTATTGTCGATATGGAGAAAAATACTACTAGGCGGGGTTTGGTGTGTGAGTTATGCTATGTTATGATACACTATCTTAGTTCAATAGATCAAAATATTGTGTTTGGTACACTAGTTGAAGCCCGTGTTTATTTATCATGGGCCGTTTAGGTTTGCGTGAAATTCACTATAATAGTGAGTTAACCTATGACAACTTATCTTACCATTTCCTTGGGATAACTCAATTAACTAACTAATAAATCATGATTATTTAATCATTTATACACAAATCAATTAATGAGCTAATTAATCAATTAATAAACGTAATTGATCCTCATTGATTAACTAGTTAATTAAAAACTTTCATTAATAATTAATTAATACTTAATTAGTTAAGTTCAAAATATATAATTAATAATTACTTCTTAATAATTAATATACTAAGTTCAAAAAATTATACTCTAGAT
>JAYDZE010574124.1:0-11637 GCA_034509125.1 Monilaria moniliformis
GCAAAACAATGTGACAAAATAATAATCTTCTCATAAATTTGGGAAATAAGGTTTTACAAATACAAAGCAGCTAAAAGTTTGCTTTTCAGTATACACCCTAACAATATTTGATCTCGTTAATCGTGTGTATCACAAATATTTTTGGGTGGAATAATATTCTGGGTTTTTCAATCCACTTAGACACCCAGATTATAGACACCCAGATTATTGGGACGAGAGTGAATGGACCTTAGAATGTTTCCCCGAGCGGCTACTGCCTCGATCCCGTGGTCGCTACCGAAGAGCCAGAATACCAAATAAGATGGATGTGCGTGAGTCCGATCAACAAAGAGCATCCCGGCGCTGCAAAAATTGTAGCCAAACTGGCCACTACAGGAGAAACTGTATCACCGGACGTACTTAATGAATGTTGTATTTTATTGTTGTTTGTTTGTAATGTTGTAATGGATTGTTTGATATTATTGTATTCCACCTGACATTACAAAAGACATAACTTACTATCGTTACAAGATATGATGCATAAATAATCAAGAACAAGTAATCTACTTACGTGGATGCACTAGGAGTACAGTCGGTGTAGATAGGAGAATTTAGGAACTCAGATCGTAGAATTGGATATCATTTCCCAAGCCCAACACTTTAGAAGCACTAGGGGCCCACCAATACCCTTCATGTGGTCACAGATTGCTTCGCATAAATTATGATATCGCACGGCCAGTGCTACGCTGCCCTAGTTATACTGCAAAGCCACATCGACATCTTCTAATAATGTCATATATATCAATTGCACCTTTCAACCTGTGCCATCGGGGAATATCAACCCACCCAATAAAACGAGCACATACATATATGCCCATTGGAGGTAAACCTCGTCATCGAGGTCAGTGGTGGATCCTAACACAGGCGGATCCTAACACATACAATTTCTTCAAGCTTTATTTTATCCAAAGAGCAAAATTTCCAAGCTTCGAGCCGCAACAAAGGCATATTCAGTCATCAGGAGAGGGACGACTATGTCTGTTTATCGATGATGCTAAGGGGAAGTTAGCCGTCGGGAGGATCGGCCGCCCCCTCCCGCCTCCTTTGGATCCGCCACTGATCGAGGTCATCTGCTAGAGGCTCACTCATCCCAACAGTCAGTGCAGCTACAGAAAGACTGACCTTCTTCATTTTAGTCTCGCGAGGGGTAAAGCTCAATAAGCGATGACACTCTTGCATCCATACTTCTGTCTTCAAACTCAGATCCACCCCACCCCAGTCATAACAAATCCATCAACTCTGAGACCCCATAGTACCTCCACATCTTCTAAGGTCATTGTCGCCTCACCAGTAGGAAGATGGAATGAATGGGTCTCTGGTCGCCACCGCTCAACCAAAGCGGTGATCAAGTGATGATCGACGTCTTTTGGCTTCTCACAAGCCAAAAGACCGCAGAATCCAAACACATCTATAAACTCCACAACCCGTTGATGAATGGGTCTACAATCTCATAGTTTGCTCTCATATCTACGGACTTACAAATCCTTCCGCTCTTGGCCTGCCCAAATCCTTCGAGAAATGTGATCTCACTATAAAAATAGCACCGAAGGATCCTATGGGCCGCAAAACAATTGACCACTTTCTTCTGAAGAACTAACCATTAAACAATTCCTGATAAATACAATCCCCAAAAATCATCATTCTAAACTAACATACACTACAATATACCATTTAATTCAGATACATATTCTAAACTAACATAAACATTTATCATCTCTACATATTCAATTCTTTTTGTCATTTTATCAAACACTTAATATACCATGTAATATCTCAATTACAAAATAAATTATCACTACATATCACAAAACATATCTCTACACATCATACAACGTATCTATCTATCAAAAATGCCTAAATACATAAAAATTTAACCCTAAATTAATTGAACCCTAACTATAAAAAAATCATAAAAATGCGCGAATTAAATCGTAAATATAACAATAACGGTGAAATTACATACCTTTAGATATTGTTGAACAAAATTTGATGAAAAAATGCAACAATAACAACCTAAACAATGAAATTTGTTCGAATTTTTTTTGTGTTTGGAGTGTGTTTGTTCGCACAATGTTTCTGTTTTGTGGCTGGATTGAGTGTTTTAAAGCAGGGGGAGACGCATGTGGTGTATGCGTCTTCAAGGAATGACACACATGCGTCTTACTCTACCCACAAAACAACGCTGTTTTGCACTGAGACGCATTCTGGACATTCGTCTTCACTTATTGAAGATGCATTTCGGACATGCGTTTTACCCTTTTTTGTCTTCTAAAAAAAAGGTTTCCATTTTGGGAACCTTTTTTTGTGGAATATCCTATTTTGAGAATTTCGCCGAAGATAGTCTGGGCAAGCAAGGCTGCAGTCTTTCCTCTAAAAGCTTGAGCTTCGGGAAATAGGGAATTGCTCCTTCCTCGGCAGCAACACAAGTAGAGTGAGAAACCGAAATAACACAAATAATCTGAAATTGAATCTTGAACCCAAGTACAGTGTGGAGTCTTTGATTTTTAGTGTCTGTACATCTGTCTCCTGAGCTAAATTCTTGATGTTTGTCCGCGATCAGGTTAATTAGTATATTTTTTATTTTGTCATGGTTGCTGTTCTTCTTTCTTTCAAGGAAAAACATTTTCAATCTTGGTGGGTGTGGAGGCAGCCCAAACGACGGTGTTTTGAGTTGATCAGTGTGAACTGTGAAGGAGAAATGCTGATTTGATCTCTTTTAAGCTGTATAAAGGTAACTACTAATACTATTTGTATTCACAATTAACATCTTGATACTATATATTAAGGAGAAATCTACTTTTCATGATTTATATATAGTATTCTTGTATTAATTATTAAGATTTCTTCCATCCTAATCTTGCAATGGAATATGAATCAAGCAAAATTAGTGATATGATAAAAAATTATCCAAATCTTTGAGATATCCTAAAATTTCAATCTATCTTAGTAAATTATAAATTAGCCTAATGCAATTTTTATCTATCTAAATTAATCCTAAAAAATAAACCCCCTTAATGGTGAAGAGTGATCGTCATAAAAGATGGCATATTGTGCGACTGTGCGTGAGTGTATTTCCAGAAATTAACTTGGCAAGCAATCACTTCCAAAATTCATAGAAATAAGTGAGATGTAATTATCCACCACTTGCTTAGTGCTTCAACTACTGGAAACACAACCATTTTTACATAGACAAGATAGGCATACAAGGTTAGCTAAAGAGAATAAAAGGGAAACGCTACTAAACTATGACTAAGTAAAGAATTAATCAGTCACACAAGAGATAATTTCCAAAATTACTATAACAGTAAGTGGCAAAATTATGACAGAAGGGTCTTGCTCAAGCTTGCTTCACTGACAATCTCTTTGGGAATAAATAAAAGAGATAAAAAAAGATAATTATATTAAAGGGGTTAAATATGTGCGGTAACTATATGATGTAATATTGTTTGATGTATTTTTCACTTTTAACCTATTTTTCGGACAAAAGACCCTCAAACTATGTGAGGACATTTCAATCAATTTAGCTCTTTATCTCTCATCTGACAAAATTTTGTTCTCTCTCATCTCTCCTCACTGGTCTCTTGTCTCTCCTCTCTCTCTCCCCGCAAATTCTTATTCTCTCTTGTATTTAACAGTGCATTATTGGGTATTATGTACGATTTTCACATAAATTATGTCTAAGCTCAAATATTAGCAAATTGAGTAAAGTATTACGGTCACTAATTAGCTAGTTAAATTAAAGAGGTAAAATTTAAATTAATCAGTTTCCCTAATCAAAAAATTGATACTAACCACAAAATTAAATATGTAAATGTAATAACCATAATCATCATTACCTAAAATATCCTTTTATTTTTTATTTTGTTATTACAAAATACAAATTCTTAAAATCAAAATCAATCTAATAAAGCTTAAATTTTGATTTATTTTTTACAAAAACTTCAAAAAACATTTGAATTAAACCTAAAAAAAGAAAAAGTTAAAGCCCTCTCCCCGCCCTCAGCCTCTTTGCTATGCAGACGGTCGGCCGTCTCTGCCGGACGAGCGAGATCTCCTGGTGGTGAGCGAGTTCAATCCATCTTCTCTGAACCAATGAGTCCATCAGTGAAGAAAAGCTCAACTTCTCAATCGGTGAAGAAAAAGTCTAATCCACCTTCAAGAATGAGTTGTTTAACGCAAGTACAGTCACGACTCCACATTTCCAGCGAATCTCATTTTAGTAATACTTAAATTCGATCAAAACACAACAATTTTTTTGGCAAAACCTAGATCGAAAACAACGAGACTAATATTGATTAATTGAAGATTCAAGCAAGTCAAAACAATTGGCTTCATGACGCATTTCATCAAACATATTCGCTTCAATTAAAAAAAAAACAGAGGGGGGAGACCAATTGAACATGACTGGCCTCATCAGTGACGCATTTCATTAATCAGAGTCACTGCAATTCAAAAAGGAGAAAATCAAAGACTAACTGAATCCATCAACTTACCTAGTGCCATTGTCGATTACCACAGCAGGGCGCAAGGTGGCAGGATAGAAAACAATCCAGATGCTTAAAACTTGCGAGAATTTCAAGGAGAAAAACGATCATGGTCGTTGAGATACGTCAAGGTGTTTGGTGGGAATGAGCTTGACTTCTCAACTCCGGGCTAGCAACAAACAAATCTAGAAGATGAAGAAATAGTCGACAAATTCATCACCCAGAAAAAAAAAATAATAAAGCAGTCGGCCTTCAGCTGGTATGAACTGTTATTGTGAAATTGATGGCGATAATTTCAATCTTATGAAAAGAAAAAACAAAAGGGACAAAAATTTCTTTTATTTTTTTTCATAATTCCTGCAATCAAACAAGCAAATTGGAATGTGGGTTCAGAATAATTGTTGGTGCTCGAATTTGATTGGTGAAAATGGAATATTACACAGTGATTTGAATAATGATAGAAAGACTAAAAATGGAATATTACACAGTTTTTTTGAAGGAGGAATATTACACAGTTATTTGAATAAATGTATGACCATCTTAATATAGTTATATTTTTTATAATTCACTTTAAATAAAAATAGGAGAATCAGTAGCAGCTTGTACTAGCATAACTCCAATTAAGTAAACTAATATAAACATGCCATCATACTTATATGCTCGTATGTCACAATCATTCTCGTTCCGTAGAAAGACATATTCAGAAACCGAGGGCCAAATCCTCGGTAGAAACCTATCCATCCATCCTCTTTAAGAAAGGGTCTTTGCAGTCTTCATTATGGAAGGTCTTCCTACACCATATTTATCAATTACCTATAAATAGGAACAGATTAGTAATCGTTGAAGAGCAAGCACCAGCAGTCATGCCGGCTGTGGCTTGGACACTAACCAATTTTACATTTGATGGTTTCTTTTCCATATCATCACTGTAGCCCAGACTCCTATATATTGTCAAAAACAAGCATAAGTCGTCAATCTTATAACAAAATGTCTGCGCTGCGCTATGTAATATAGCTCTTCAATTACCTCCAAATGACGTGTTGGGCAGAACCGTAGGAAGCCCACCAAAGAGCCGATGCAGGAGATTGGTATGTAGCTGTTAGTACAAAACCTCTATATAAGCCACGAAACCCTTCAGCTCTTATCACTTTGCGTACTACATCAAATGGACCGTTGCAAATTGTAGTCCCCGGATCTCCTTGAACAATTAACCTCTGGCAGACCTGCAAACCAAGTAAATTCACATAATCACCAGCAATTTAATAGACCAAAAGAATTATTAGAAACGAACAGGTGTCATCAGAAAACTTCCGATTCATTGGCATATCAAGGCAAGCCAATCCGAAAGTGTACAAATAATTGTGATGGATACTAAGAAATAACAGTCTACTGGGAATGATAGTTGGAGACATAGTAATATTTTTGGGGAAACCGAAAGCATTATAAAACAATATTACAACAGTAATCAGGGATACGGAAGAATTAGGATACCCACCACATCCGAGGGAACAAAGTATACACAGGAATCTAAATTGGAAACCATTCCTGCCACTCTATTTGCAATACCAATTCTCGTTGCTTCTCACATATCCAGGCCTTTTGTGTATTTCAGGGTCATATCCTTTGACGTTTCAAGTGAAGTTAAAGCCAGCGATCGACCTGGCAACGATCCAATGGCCGATGTGGCGAAGCCTCTGAAAATACCAGGAATGCCATCACTCCTGATAATGTGTCTGAAAACGGATAGTCCATTCGTCTTAGAGATGTCAGATCCAGCTACTTGCATGCTTGTCTTCACAACCACTGTTTGGGTGTATTAAAGCCGACATCAATGTAAATAGAATAGCCCAATCAGGTGAAACCTCGTCTTATCCAGCCTATGTTACAGAACATGCAAATGTACCATGCAGTCAAATTTCAGGACTAAGATATCAACTTGTTCGAATTATCACTTTGCAAGCATATGCATCAAACAATGACAATTAATACAGCCACAACAAGAAACTACTCAGTCAGGAAAACTTCTTTACATAACAGACTAAATGAACAGGAAGGAAAAGCAGACTAAAAATTTCTACTGTTGAGTTTCAAGACCTCTAATATCATGATATATACTTCGGTGGATCTTAGAGCTCTCGGTTGACGTAGTTATTTTGAACCTCGTGCAATCAATTAAGCCTATCAGAACAGATTGGAGGATCCAGTACATGACAAAAGCTAGCCACCCAAGCCTCTTTTCTTTTCCCTTTGTTTTTTTTTTTTTTTCCTGGGAACACTGTTTTCACAACTCTGGCCTTTTTCCAGCAATTACAAAAGTTTGTCATTACAACAATACAGCCACAAGCATCGACTACTTACTAGAAAATGTCCTCCGATTACTACAAAAGAAGCAGGCTTCACTAAGCTATCACACTCAAAGTCGCTAATGAAGAAGGATCATGCTACCTATGTCCAAAGAATCAAGAATCAAGCTGTCCAATTATCCTCTCTAATTACAGTTATTGCAATTTTAATAAACTCTATGCAAATAATCCAACTGCACTTATAAAACAAAAAACAAAATAAAGACTAAAGTCGTAATGCGTGAAAAGAAACGAAATAAAAATTCACAAAGGCTCTTCTGCTTTGGCTATACAGAGAACCTAAGCCACCCAAAATGATCAGCGGAAGAAAAGAAAAAAAAAAGAATAAGGATACGATAATGGAAGGGGAAAAAATAGAGTGACATTATAGACAAATATTAAGAGAAGAAACCCAAATTATGAGTAAAAAGAGTCCCAGGGTATTTTTCTCAAAGTGGATGATTCTAATATTAAGGTTTCCGAAATGAGATGATTTTTTTTTTAGTTTTTCAGTATGGAAAAGACGTGAATGTCAGATACGTCTTCACTTAAGTGGAGATGCATCTCTGGATCGCATCTTCAGAAGCGGACCGTGCGTTCAGATTAAATCCCACACACGGCACGTGTCCCACCTTCTGTCCATTTTGGTCATTTAAGACACGAACCGTGTGTGAGACTAAATCTAACACACGGCTCGTGTCCCACTTTCTGCCCAAGTCCACATACAAACAAACGGCCCACGTATTCATTTCAAGTTCGCACACGGGCCGTGAGTTAGACTGGATGACCTGAAATTTTGACACAATATACCCAATATCTTGGACTAACTTCAGTTAAAATTTTATGAGACACAAAATTCTCAGCAACTTGGTGTCGAATCTAGGTCCAACAATCACAATAACATAACAATCACAACAATTGCAATCACAATAACATAACAACCACAACAATAACATAACAATCACAACAATCACAATTACAATAACATAATAAAACATTATACAAATTCATTTTTCTATCTATTTATAGGCACTAGGAGTGTAATTGCTAGGTCCTTGCCCTTTGTTTTCATATTTGGACTTTCTTCGTGAAAACTAATTTTTGAAAGTTCGGCCAAGCCTATCCCCTATTCCTCCAAAAGATGTTTTTTGTGTCTCTGGGACAACTATTCTAGAGATATCAAGTTGTGTTTCAGGTATAGCTTCTTTATCTTTTGTATCCTCAGCAGCCACCTCATAAACCTCCACATGAACACCAACAAAGTATGAATCCAATGATCCTCGGTGTTTCTGATAGTCATGAGACTCCATTCAAGGTTGGTCAAACTCAGCATGAGAAGATGATTGCTCCAGAGGCCAAGGCTCTCATTGCTGGTTGGACTGAGGATATGATGGGGGATCCACGAACTGACGTCGGGGTGGGGAGCAATGAAATCAGGCTATGTCTACTGTGACAACCAATCCCATCACATTCTCTACCCACCTATTCAGACACCTCTCTTTCCAGTATGCTGACTTCTTTCTCTGAAAGGCATCGAAGTATCGACATGCATATGCTAGAAAGGAGGTTGGTCAATACGAAGTCCCTCGCCACAGCTCCTAAGAGCATCCCGGCCATCTGTAACACACGCTGCATGTTGAGGTGTGAACAGTCGATTCTATTGGTTGTATGATATATGCGACTAAATACCTCCAGCTATAAAAATCAAACAAAATACATCAAAATACATAAATATTTACACAAAATACATTTTAAAACACTACCCATAAGTAATACTTACCGCATAATCATGTGAAGAAACAGTCTCGTGAAATCCCTCAACACTACCCATAAGTAATACTTACCGCATAATCATGTGAAGAAGCAGTCTCGTGAAATCTCTCCTGCGAGTGTATGCCTGGATGAGTCATATAGGTAACGGTGATCGACCTATACCACCTTATATATTCCTGCATCATAAATCCAGACAGGTCATCCACTGCATCTTGCACCAGCTGGTGCCTCATATCCCATTTTTGGACGAAATACTCGTGATGGGCTGCTCAATCCTTTCCTGATTTGTCTCGCCGATATACCTTCATATAAGTATCATTGTATAACATATCTTCGAGTTCAGGAATATGTTGTGAGAAGCCAAATGCATAATTCTTTGCGGCTCATGTGGCTCCACAATATGCCAGCATATCATGAAAGTCGTTGTCCTCCAACAACCCCAACCAGCTGTGCAAACATTTGGCAAGACGCGCTCACTGAAAGGCTCCTATATAAACTAAAAGGAACATTTTTTCTATTAAAATGATAAGATAACTTAACAGTAAATTACAAAAAAGTAGATGAGCCAATTTACCTAATTCGGCTGCAGACGTACCAATTGCTCCCGATAGTGCTCAACACAATGTTCAGGAGATTTTATCACACGGGCAGGGTCTGTCCACCTAGCAATAGAAAAAAATGAATTAACAATAGTTAGAAGCTACGATTCATAAACTATAAACACCAACTAATCTACTTACGTTCTTGCACCCAGAGTAAGGTCAGCATACATTGGAGGACATAGAAACTCATGTCTCGGATTTGACATTTTTTCTCATGCCCAAAGCTGTAAAAGTTCTAGGGGGCCACCTATATCCTTCATGTAATCACATGATGCTTCATAGAGATTATGTTACAGGGTTGCAAGTGTTGCGCTACCCTAACTATACTGCGAAGTCATATCCACATCTTCCAACAGTGTCAGGTAAATTAACGGTATTTTGCAACCGGTGCTATCAGATAATATTAAACCTCCTAACAAAATCAGCACATACATGCAAGACCGTCAAAGGTAAACATCATCATCAAGGTCATCTTCTAATGGCACACTCATTCGAGCAGTGAGTGCAGCTACACAACTTCTTCATTTCAATTTCACGAGGTGTAAGCCCTAATAAATGCTACACAAGTCCATCCATCCTTCGCACTTTAAGCTCGTGTCCACCCCGTGATAGGAAAACATAAACTCTCAAACCCAAAAATATCTCCATATCTTGTAGAGTCACAGTCACCTCACCTGTAGAAAGATAGAAGGTATGGGTCTCTAGTTTCCATCGCTCAACGGTGATCAAATGATGATCGAGCTCTTTTGGCTTTCCACATGCCAAAATGGCCTCGAATCCAAATCTATCAATATACTCTACAACCAGTTGATGGATGGGCCTACAATTCGATAACTTTCCCTTAACGTGCTGTCAATAGCTTGCGACTTTTGCCTGCCCAAAGTCTTCTAGAAATATGATCTTTTGTAGAAACAAAACTGAGGTATTTTTGGACCGTAGTACAATTGACTCGTTAGTTGTTATGAACTCCCCATTGGATAAACTAATCAAATAACAACCATTCAACTAGAAAACTAATAAACGTTCAAAGCTAATCAGCTAAAAAATATTCAACTAGCAAACTAATAAATATTCTAAACTAATAAACATTCAAAGTAACAAACTAATGTACATATTACATGCACTATATCTCATCAAACACCTGATATGCATTATATTATTGATCCAACTTCCTTTCTTTTACACATTTTATCTATACCTAATATACACTATATTTCATATTTCAATTATACAAAATATTAGCATCTCTAAATAATCATCTAAACAACTTAATGTACTTTTTTTTTTTTAGACATTTTATCAAACATCTAGTATGCACTATATCTCACATTTCAATTGTACAAAACATTATCTTAAAATAATCATCCAAACAACTTAATGCACTAAAATATATCATCCAAACAATTCAAATCAATAAAAAATAGTCAAATTTTTATCAACATTGAACTAAACCTAAATCTATGAAAATTAATAAAAAAAAACATGTAACACTTAGAGATTAAAAGAAAGTTCCAATATACACAACACAACATACCTCTAAGGATGAAAAATAAAATCACACAAGCTGGTTACGTTATACCCAAAGAAATGTTCCTGATTTTTTGAAGGAGGGAGTTCATGTATGAGAATGAAGAATGAGACGTTGTTGATGGAATATAGCATGAGCGAGACGTGTCTTTGAAACGCATCTTACGCGTCTTCTCTTCCCATTTCAGTAGCCTTTATCTTATATATACCATTTTTGAGAAAAAAACCGAAGTCTCAGTTGACGTCGATGTCGGCGAGAGCCAATTGGGGAGGGATGGCAGTGTCTGCGGTTTCTAGGGTCATTTATTTCTCCGATTAATGATGTGATGAAAAGTATTTTCTTTTTTCTTTGCAACAAACAACTAAGTAAGTATTAGGAATATGGGAAAAATCCAATCCGTTAGACAGGCATTACTCTTGCTATTAAAACTGAAGGAACAAAACAACGAGGAATAGAACGGAAATTATAACGACAAATAATAAACAAACCAAACTATAAGTCAGGTCGAGTAAAGCCCTCTTTCCGCAAGACAAATTACGCCTTGGCTGGTGCTCTCGGACTGGCGTATTGTCCTCAAAGATAAAACGACTTTCTCCTAGCGTGTGCAAGCACCTCAAACCCGCTAGCCATCGACGAACTTGATAGAGTTTTGAGAATCGAGCAAACGATGCTCCTAAAGATGTTAAGTCATGCGTGAACGACAAGAGGTGAGTTTCGAGTAGGGGTGAGCATTCGGATTTCGGTTCGGATTTTTGCCTAATCCGAACCGATCCGAAAATCTGAAATTTTCTTAAAATTAAATCCGAACCGAACCGAATTATCCGAAAATCCGAAATCCGAACTTCCAAATCCGATCCGAACCGAAAATC
>JAYDZE010574135.1:0-11636 GCA_034509125.1 Monilaria moniliformis
CTCTCTTACTTTACCAATTTTGCATTAAAACCCGTGCCGTCCACCAATGGGACTGTAATTGGTGGACGGAGGGAGTACAACTTATATTTCTATACTATATTTAGTAATAATCTTAATGACAAATTCTAATAAATACATATAACGTATATTATATTGAATAGAATTATTAATTTTCAATTTAAAAATTAATATTTTAATGTAAATCTATATTCAAAAACTTGTTTTCACTTGATAACTTGATGTAGCTAGTAAATCTTGATTTAATAACACACATGTCAAACTTAAACATGTCCCTTATTATAATTGTATAGTGCATAATATCTTCATTAAAAGTTTTCTAGTGAAGAGCCTAGCTTGGCGGCGCCCCCATATAGTCTCATAGAGACAAATTCGGTAACCAATTTCGTGTGTATTTCTTAATTTTCGTATTTATTATGTTTAATTTTCTAGTAAGTGGTATCACAACATCGGGTTCGGTTAGGGGTGATAATTCGGTTAGTCGGTTATCGTTTAACCGATAACCGAACCGAATAAGGTCGGTTATCGGTTAACCGATAACCGACATTTTCGGTTTCGTTTCGGTTCCGGTTAGCATGTAAGGAAAAGTTCGGTTATCGGTTATAACCGATAACCGAACGGTTATAACCGAATAACCAAAGAAAACTGATTGAAATATTATAACATTGTTCATTTTATAAACAAAAGTTGCAAGTAGCGCAGTTGGTACATCACATCTTGCTATTTCTTCGCCACCTGAGTTCGATTCCTAGCAGCAGCATTTTTTTTTATTAAGAGAAGAACCCCCTCTCTTGGCAGTGCGTGAACCCCCTCTCTTAGCAGTGCATTATTCCTCACACCCATCCCAATCCCACATCGACTAGAAAAGGAAAATGAGGGGGTGATTGAGCTATAATATTAGAGGGCACACACTTTTTGTTGCTTACACTTTTCCACATCCCACATCGATTAGAAATGGGAATGGAAGAGGTGATTGAGCTTATAAAATCAGGGGCGGACACCTTGATTAGTTATTGTGTCTAGTAAGCTTTTAAAATTTGCCACTGTTCACAATTAAAATTTTATAATTTAGTTTTAAAATTTAATTCGGTTGTTATCGGTTAACCGACTAACCGATCGATTAAAACCGATCGGTTAGCAGCCTAACCGATTCTATATCAGTTTCGGTTTCAGTTTCTATATTTAGGGAAAATGTAGTCGGTTAACCGACCGATTAAGCAGCCCTATTAGAGGGCTTGATGGAAGCAGGATGGGGCTGGAGACATCAACATCATTTGATTTATGCTCATCTTCCGAATGTTTGGATGTTGACGGGTGTTGCCCAAACATCGTACATAATTCTTCCCTAAGGAACGCAAATTGGTCTTTCATCGCCTCGACAACAACAGTCTGGATCTGGGCAGACATAGATACTGACTGGGCGGTCATGGATTCCACTATCTTTTCCAATCCATCAAGGCACATCTCCATGCTGCGAGTCGTCACCATAATGATTCCACATTCAGTACTATCCCAAATTGATATGGAGTAAAGGCGGTGGCACGCAACGAGGCATAATTTAGCACAAATATTTTTAGGGAAAAATGAAAAGCACACGAGAATGAAAATAAACGGGAATGGAATTACTAGAAAACAAAATCAACACAACCTTCCTCTTGTGAGGCCCTCAGATAACATCGGATGCTAAACAATGGTCCACCATATCTCCATGTCTAACCTCAAAGGAGTATTATAACCAAAGCAAATAGACTCCTTATCCTACTGTAACTCGAATTACTTGATGGTAAACTAAGGGAATTAAAGATAAACACATGACTCCTAATCAAATAAGTGAACTAAACTACTCGATAGGCCTAACTCTCTAAGCTCCCTCTTTGGCTGGCACGAACTCGTGCCTTAGTACTTATCGCGCACATTCCATATCACGCCTACTTGTCAAAATTTTGAACCCTCTCCCAACTAGTGACATACTTGAAAGGCTTCGTGTTATCTTTGTGGTAGCTTTTAATCGCGGATTTGAGAATATTCGCCCCGCTTGCGTCGCTTGACCATTTTTTCTCTTAGTTGTAGATGGCGCATAACCCGGAGATTTATGCGGTCACTCGGTCGAAATGATACCAAATCTTCTTAAATATGCTCATTGGGGCATTTTCTGGGCAAATCGCATTGTACGATTTAGCAACTCTCTCCCAAAAAATCTTAGCTTTTTGGTTGTTTCCGACGACCGGATCTTTGCTTGTATCGACATACGCCTAAAAAATCAGTGTCGTTTCCTCGTGGGTGTATATCGCTAGTATGTCGCGTGAGAACGACTCATCAGAAAGTTGGATTTTATCCAACGCTTAGGTAAGAATATTGGGGACTTATGCACCTTAGAGCGTCGGCGAGTGGGGCGTCAACGACTGGGCATAACCTAAAGTAGCGCCTCCAAATGATATATTGTTTATATCGAATGGTAGAGTAGTTGGATCGTAGCTTTCACGAAGGAACCAATCACGCCATTGATTTTGGTTGTCATAGTCGAAAATAGTAAAATTTTGAATTCAGTGTGAGTGAAGAATAAGAAAAGGAAAAGAAAAATCAGAGATTGAAAGAGAAAATATAGAAAAAATGATGAAATAGTGTGAAAATGAAGTGGGTAAAGGTGATATTTATAGGAGGGAATAAAAGGGGTTTAGGTAATTAAAAAAAAAAAGATTTGTTGGGAAACAGCTAGCAACGAATAGTGAAGGAAAAAAAATAAAAAAATTGTTTAAAATTTGATTTTTTTTTCAAATTAAAAAAATAATAAAAATAAAAATTCGGTAAAAAATGAAGCTCACTCGCACGCCCAATGATTGGTTCAAAGCGCGCTTCGTATTGGACACAAATTTTTTTATAATCAAACACAACTTTAAGATTCTACACTCGAAAACTCATATCCGCCTCCAGTTTTTCTTCTCTCATTTTTAGTTTTCTTTGGCAAACACATATAGAGATTCTCATACTTATATTTTTTGTTTTACTAGATTAGCGTGTATATATATATATGTGTATATATATATATATGTATATATATATTTTGTTTTAATAGGTCCTTGTACTTTTATCATTAATTTGATTGAATCCTTATATAACGGATCTAATAATTTCGTTAACTTTTTTGTTATCTAAATATTAGTAAATAATATCACCATCATTAACAGAGCTACTTGGTAAGGTGGGGGCCCACAGCCCCCCGGCCCGCAATTTTGAAAATTTTAGGGTTATTTTAGTAATTTTATATATTAAATATTTTTTTAAATACAATTAAAATAGTTAAATTAGAAAATTTGAAAATTTGTCTCCTCTTAGAACTTAAACCCATGGTCAATTTCTCTCTCTTTTTGTTATTCTTCTTTGCTCCAACATTAGTATCAAGAAGTTGTAACAAAAATAGGACTTTTCGAGATTTATTATATTTATGATAATTTTGAGTTTAATTTGTGTTTTAATTTTAGGAAAACTTTATCAAGAAATTGTAAAATATCTTATTGGACCCCTCAGCGTGAAACGTATGACTCCGCCACTAATCACCATCTAATGAAATTCAAAATAACATGCTAGTTGTGAATTCGATTCAAATGTTACGCCAAATATAAACATATATCTTGTTGATTGAATTTCATGGGTACTGCTATTAGTTCAAAAAGAAAATTCTTATTGCTCGCCTATATTTGTAAAGTTAGAAGATACAATTGGTGGAGATTAATCTAATAAAGGAATTTATTAACTCCTGGGATCTCTTAAGGATGATGTAGATAATTCAAATAGCATGCATTCAATTTAAGTCCTACGAACTACAATACAAGTTGGAGCATGCAATTAAAATCAAATCCTACTTCATGCATATTGCGAATTCGAAAACTTACTATTTCTTTCAATCTCAAAAGATCATAGATTGCTAGGCTAGCATCTTCTCCACGTAAGAAATCTCTCAATACTTGTCCGTAGAACTTCTAACCCATTCCAAATTCAAGGTTTGAATTATTGATGTGAGCAATACTTATCAAACCTATAAGACTTAAGTAGAAGAAGACAAAAGACTAGAGATAGTGGAGAGAATATACACGTCTATGCATGTAAGTGCGTGTGTGTGTAGTGTAGTGTATGTAGGCTTGATTTTTGTCTTCTTCTTACTATCCTATTTATAAGAATTATCATGGGCTAGATTATGGATTCAAGGAGATTGGACCGGGCCTCTCTATTGGGCTTTTACTAATTAAATTGAGCTCTAATTTAATTCAAGCTCAATAAAATAATAATTTGGATTAGTATAAAAATTAATAATGATTTACATGTCCAAATCTAATTTATGAATGTGGGCTTCCTTTTAAATTAATTTATTTCCCGTGTTTAATTTTCCAATATCAATTAATTGACTTAAACTTGCTGCTAACTTTAATTAACTAATATCTTTTACCAAGATTTGTCTAGTTCAAAACATTAATTATCATACTGGAATAAATTCCATTGAACGAATTTCGTATAAAATCTTTTCTGAACACATCTTGGGGATATTATCAATCTGGACTAAACTGAGACACGATTCACTGCAATAACAATCCTAGTATCGCCAGATATTAATTACCACTGGTTAAGATGCTAGGATTCTTGGGTTACGAAAAATCCGCACCTTTTAATAAATCAAAGCATTGCATAATCAATATTGTTACTATTGTATGATCAATGTTATATGCAAATGTTAAGAAGTAAATAATTACTGAGATCTCGTCTTTTAGTAATCAGCAAGAAAGACATATGTCAACGATAATCCATTCAGTACTATACCAAACCAGTGTTATTAGTCCGCCAAGGTTGGCAAACTTCAGACTGACACTGCAACCTTTCACGATAGATCCTACAAGTTTATTTAGGTTGTGAAACTTAGTTTTCTTCTGCAAGGCACCGACTGAAAGACCTTTAATGATGATCTGGTCACCCTTCAGTCTACAATGCAGAAAATCTAGACATATTTGCTTAATCATAAGTTATTGTAAAACAACATATATAAAATTGTAAATCAATGTGACTAAATAAATTTCTTCTCACAGATAGAGAAATAAATAAAATTTAGAATATACAAATAGCTCGAAGCATATTTTTCAGTACATATGCTAGCAACAATCAGTTGGACTTCGGAAAAAAATAGAAGAGTGGGGATGAATCCTGAGTTCAATAAGAAGGGTTTAAAAAATTAAGGAGAGATCCCGAGTTCAATAAAAGGATTAACAAAATTTAATAATTTTGAGTTTTTTGAGAGGCAATACTAGCGAAGAATGATGAAAACTTGTTAGTGAAGAATGATGCAATAGTTATTTGACAAATGATGGCCAATCAATGGGTGGCTCACCAGAGAGGTGAACGCCATGTCTCAACTATTCTGCACAAATAATCTCGCATGAATTCTTCACACTTAGTTAACACTCTTATATTATCATATTCTTGATAACAAAACCATCTCAAGCAATCGCATCTCACCTTTTGTTTTGTTTTGTTTTTGGATTTGAGAGAGATTTTGGTTATTCGTACGTGCGCTCGGATGCCTTTTCCGTGTATAATAACAAATTTAAGGATATAATTGTTTAGTTGACTAGAAATTTAAGAGACTAATTGGATCGGTAAATTAGGGCTCTAAAAAATTAAAAATTAAAATATAATCTATTCTTTTTTACTAAGCAAGTGCAAAATAGTTGCAACAACATCTGAAACTGCATTGGAATAAGATTTAGATGAGAATGATTATTTCGAAATTAATTGATGAAAAAGATGTGCTACTAATGAAATAATAGCTAATATTACGTATATGTGTGGTGAATAGTTAATTTTCATTTGATCACTTTCTTGTAGTATGGCCATCCATGAGAGAATATCATTTATCCACAGTTGTATTCATTTACTATTGGAATATTTGTGGGTATATTATTCAACTTTTAGCAAATTTTAATTTTGTATATCTATCTTAAAAATATGTATAATAATTACTAAATTTTCAATTTCATCTAATTTTACTAATGAGATGGAATTCCTGGCGAAATCAGGAAATGACATTATCGCTAACGTGACATAATTATGGCTACTTGGCACACACGTCACATGAAGCTGACGACATCGTTTTGAAGAAGGCCGAGGAGCTGGATATTAAGAACAATGAGGAGGTCGGCCCCCTGGCTGGGGTTTTGGTCGGTGTTAAGGATAATATTTGCACGTGTGATATGCCGTCGACGGCAGGGTCGCGGATTCTGGAGAATTACCGGCCGCCGTTCAACGCCACGGCGGTGAGAAAGCTTAGGGAAAAGGGAGCTATTGTTATTGGGAAGACTAATTTGGATGAGTTTGGGATGGGGAGTACGACTGAAGGCTCTGCATATCAGGTTAGTTTATTTTAGCTATGAAGTTTTGTAGATGTTTTGATAGTGGAAAATAGTTAATTCATTGCATTCCTTTTCTAATTTGCACTATCTTTGGGTATCGTTTCACTACTGGATTTGCATTATTGTTTACTGCAATGCATGTATATTGATTTTCGAGATGATCGTTCACGGCGTTAATAACTACTAGCCGTGATCAGTGATTTTGAGTGTTGGAAAACTTACATACAGTAGCTGATATACTAGTGTTGAAACTTGAATTTGCCCCTAAAAATAGCATGTGACGAATAACGAATAAAAATCTTGCGATCATTCGAAGGTATTACGGGGAAGCCAAATATAAAAGATGGATTGTTCGTTATGCTTATTGAATTAATTGGAATTATAAGAACAGTCATCATAGTTAATTGTAGTTGTAGCCATTTTAAAGGAGGCGGCGATTGTGGTGATGGTATCTTGATGACATGAGCCTATAATCTATATGCCATTACTTTGGTTCGTGGAGTTAATAAAACTTAAAGTGATTATAAACCTATTTACAATATGTAACCATATATGGTTTACTCATGTGACGCATCTTCATATTCGTTAGTTGACGGGTAATCCCTGGGATTTGTCACGAGTACCAGGAGGGTCTTCAGGGGGCTCAGCAGCATCTGTTTCTGCTAGACAGTCCATAGTGGCGTTGGGAAGTGATACTGGTGGTAGTGTCAGACAACCAGCATCTTTCTTTGGTGTTGTGGGACTGAAGACAACATATGGGCGTGTCTCGAGATATGGTCTTGTCGCTTATGCGTACTCCTTGGATGTTATTGGATGCTTTGGTTCATCTGCTACTGATGCCGGAATTCTCCTAAATACGGTTTCGGGTTTCGATGACTTTGATGCTACAAGTAGCAAACTAGTATGTTCCTGACTCTTTAATTTTCCATATTCAATTATACTAGATATTTCAGTGTCTAAAGTAGAAGGGGTACTGAATACCATCCACTCTAGAATTTTCTATTCCAATTTAGTGGAACCTTGTTCAAGCTTACTTCTCTTAAGTAGAGTGTTTAGATCACTGTACTGAAATAAAACCCATATGTTAGGCACTTACTTTGATCTTGTATATGTTTTAGGAAGTCCCAGACTATGCATCTCAGTTTGTTTCTCTAGATTACTTGGAATCTAAACCCTTGAAAGGACTGAGAGTTGGTTTTATTCATGAAACGCTTGAAAACGGAGTTGATTCAGAAGTAGTCTCTTCAGTCCGCAGTGCTGTTTCACATCTGGCAGAACTTGGACGCACAGTATCGGAGGTATGTTTTTTCCTTCTTTGATTTTTTTTCCCTCTCCAGTTTGTTATGTTAGTATAATATATCTGTCTTTATCACTAATAAACTACCAGACTCTCATTTTCTATTTCATTGTTGCATATATAGGTATCATTGCCATCATTTTCGCTTGGATTGCCAGCATACTACATGTATTCTTGCTTCGTCTGAGTCATCCTGAAATTTGTCTCGCCATGATGGTATCAGGTTATATTGTAACCTTGGCCTGTTTCAACAAATATCATAAATGTTTGCTGTATGGTCATATATAGAAATATACAACCTCACACACATGTGGAGGGAGGGAGGAAACTGGTATGGGATTTTGTGGCAATGCTTCTTGTTATCGTGAATGTACAGAGGGTATTGGAGAGTTAGAACAGCTTTAGACTGCACTAGATAATCTTCTGTTGTAGAGCCTGCTGATAATTTTAGTTACCAACTTAAATTCGTATTCCCATCAACTCCATATATTCTGTTTGCAGATATGGAAACCAAGTTTTTGGTGACAAGCTCAAATCTCTCTATGGGGACTCACGCGCTGAAGGTCTTGGTTCTGAGGTGCAACTTTGATATGTTTGTGCAGAAATTCTCTTTAGGCATTCCCCTACCAAATTTGTGGCTAATAGAGAAGCTCTTCTATATTTAACTTGACAACATATACTTCATTGTTACAGGTTAAAATGAGAATTTTGATGGGTGCATATGCTCTTTCTGCTGGTTATTACGATGCGTATTACAAGCGTGCTCAGCAGGTTTGGCAATGGTCACTGTCAATTTATCTTATTCACTTCAATGATGGAACATTTGGGCACTGAATTTTTTTTTAGTAATAAAATGGTTAGATATGGCTCTAAAACCCAAATAATTTTATCTGAAGACTGTAAGCTGGTTTTATTTTTCTGGACCAAATAACTTTTTCGTATGAAGAAAACTGATAAATGTGCTGGTATTTTCAGGTTAGAACTGTAATACGAAATAGCTGCAAGGATGCTTTGGACAAATATGATATATTGATATCTCCTGCTGCTCCCTCTGTTGCTTATAAGATTGGTACGGCAGTAATGTTATTATGTTGTGTTATTTCACATAATAATCAATTGTTATGAGTTTTTACTTGGTCAACTTCTATATAATACTAATGTAATGTACTTGGTATTTTTTCTAGGGGAGAAGAAAAATGACCCATTAGCCATGTATGCGGGAGACATAATCACGGTGAGTTTATACACCACTTTATTTATTTTGTAAAGTCTTGGTCCTTTGAATTTGTTTGATCGTTTCATGATTTTATGTGATGCAGGTCAATGTGAACTTGGCTGGTCTGCCTGTATTGGTTTTACCATGTGGATTTGATGGAGGGTCAGCTGGAATGCCTGTTGGGATTCAAATGATTGGAGCAGCATTTGATGAGGTAAAGCAAGAGTTTTATTTTCTATGGAGAACTTTCAATTCAAAGTAGTTGCTTGTTCCTCATTTATTCATTAGTGCGCTTTACATGGGAATTTTCATTAAAACTTATTCTGCATTTCAAAAGTTATGGACAACAGGAATTGGGTGGGGGGTATCAGGAATTACATGACAAACATCTTTGCCTGAAATTACAAAAGGATTTATTCATAATCAATATCTGTTTCATGTGTAAAATGATCGTAATATGAACATACTTCATGTAACAGAATGATACATAAATCGGTCAGAAGTTGTGATTGTTAAACTCTTTGCAGGAAAAGTTGTTAAAAATAGGCCACATCTTGGAGCAGACTCTCGAGGGATATTTGTTTATCCCCCCACTCATAGCTGATGAACAAACTTGTTAGTGAACGACATCAGAATTGTCTGAGAAACAAAGCATAAAACTCTTGAGGGATATTTGTTCTCCACGCCCCGCTTTATCAACACAGTCATCGTCAAAGGATTTGGTAACCATTGATTCTGTTTTGGTGCAAGAAAATATGAGAAATGCATGTGGCAGTTTGGAAGAATTCTACGACTTGTCAGTAGCCAAATTCTTTTGTTAGTTTTCTCTGCTACTTAAAACTGGTGGGATGGAAATTCAGTCTTGATTACAGGCATAACTGTTTAAATGATAACTGACAGTAGTTGCAAGTAAATTGAAGCCAATATTAGTTTACTTTTTTTTTCCTGCTGATTATTGACATGGAATCTTCTGAATGAAGTTAAAAATAACTGTTTTGTTTTTCGATTTTCGTTTGGTTTGGTTTTTATTCACGCAAAGCGTTAGAGGGATGTGAAAATACTAAATTAAATGCATTTTTTCTTGAAATTTTAGAAGTTTCTATTACGTCAGAGAAATTGAAATACCACATTTGACAATGTAGATGCAAACATATCAATTTGATGAAAATATATACAAAATATATAAAGTTGCCAAGTTGACGTTCAAATGACAATATGTAGACTAATTTTTGGTATATTGTGAATGTTTTTATCGGGATGAATGGTTATGAGAAGTATGTACTTTTGTGTACTCCAATTTTTTTTAATTAACATCACTTAAAATGCATAGTGAATTGTTTCTACGCAATCGATTTTGATCGAAACCTCCGCATATTATTATTAGCCCCATCAACTCCAACGTTGTGTTGAAATCTTGGAAAGACCAAATCATTTACTACTTTTAATAACTTTCAAATATCCAGAGAAAGTGTTTAGCAAATAAATCATAAACAGTTGTCAAATCAAACTGAAGCTTACATTCAATTTAACCAAAACCCATCACGGGAATTATATTTAACTAGAATTAAATTCTATTAACTAAATTAAATTAAAATACAAAAAATGAGAATCCGAATCACTCTAGTCTCTAGGTTTGGGCCTTCTGTCCTCGTAGAAGAAAGTGATCCCTAATGAATAATCCCCCCCCAAAAAAAAAAGTGAAAAACAGGAATGAGGAGCACATAACATTGTGAATCTGTGATTTGGAAAATTCCTAAATTTCATTGCAATTGTAATTGCTATCGTCATTTTCGGCTGCTGCTGACGTCATCCTTCTCAATCTCCAGCTCCGATCGTATCTATGGTATGCTCCTCAACCGGTTATCTCTTCCGCCCTTTCTTTGTTCCTTCTTTTTTTCTTTCTTCCTGATTCTGGTTATGCAGCTGATTTTTTTTGAAAAAAAAAAAAAAACTGTTGTTGATTCAGTTTAATTAGCGTTTGACTTATTGGTGCGGCGTATTGGGATATGAGGGGTGATAACTCGACGAATTTTATCGAATTTGATCTCTGCGGTGTTTATTCATTGCTTTTTTTTTTTTTTAACATCTAGTTTTGTTTTTGTTGGTGATAAAAATATTGATAGTTACACACGATTTTGTTGAAAATTTGATGTTTGGTTCTTCTTTTTTGTAATTTATTTTGCTGGCAATTTTGGGTAATTGATGTGATCTGTTGCAATATAAATATCTGAGGTTGATATCTTGGGTGTTTATTTCGTTATATTTCTTGTTAATTCAATGTAATGAAATTGGTTAGGTTGTTTTGTTCTGGTTGCTCTTGGCTTCTGGTAAGCAGTAGCAGTGTAATTTAGCTAATAGATTGAAATTTTGAAATGCTTTAAGTTCTAGCCATGTGATTTTTCACCTCTATTTTCACTATATTGTTTGATCGAGAAATAATCAACTTCTTTTACACTGAAAAATGATAAGAGAACAGTAGATAAGCTACGGCAGAGTTTTGTTATAATAATCTCATTTATTCTTTTTCCTTTTGTTTATCTTGTGAAATTGTAGAGAATGATGAGAAAATCATCATCTTTTGAAATTTCACCAAATAATTATTAAATAGTTTTGTTTTAGTTTGCGGTCGAAATAAGTAATTTGATAATTACAACAAAAGTTTTAATTTAATTTAGAGAAAATCCCCAAATTTCTGCAGAAGCTGCGAGGAAGA
>JAYDZE010574146.1:0-11636 GCA_034509125.1 Monilaria moniliformis
TTATTTTCAATTTTCAACTCTGGCATCTTACAATAATTTTGTTTAGTTAGTTTGCGAAACGAAATGAACCCCAATGTCCTACTCTTACAAGAGATATAAATACCAAAGCACTAAATTACGAGATTTTGGTTCGAAATATATATTTTCCCAAAACACATAAAATGAAAACAGCTCAGAACCTTTGTTCAAAAGAAGTGAAGTCATATTCCCCTAAAAGAAACTTTCATGATAATACAATAAATAAATAAATATGAGCGATTGAAAAGGAAAAAAAAAAAAAAAGAAAAAAAGTTGAAGATGATCGTAATAGAGAATTCTTAATCACCCAAAGTTAGATGCCAGCCCTATAATAGTGATATCAAACAGTGTAAAACTTGTTGGAAGCCACGTCAATTTAGATTGGAAAAATACCCTAAAGCCCAGACACTCCAACTTTCCTTTTATTTTTCAATATCTACGAACTTTTATATGTTTTTCTAATCCTTTATGCTACCTTTTTATATTATATATTACTTTTCTATATTTTTATAATCTTTCATGTACTATATGGATATTTAAATTTAGAACATTGAGCTTTAAGAAGAAAGTTTACCATAAAGTAATCAAGAAAAATTTCCAACCACAGTTTTTATTCAACCAAGCAGCCAACTCCTTAGCTTTATTTCCATTTTCCAATATAATAATTGTCACATGATCATCTTGGTTTTTCGTGATTCTTATTGGATTAGGCTTCAAAAAAGCATTACAAAAATAAAGAAGCATACGCCATTATAATAATATTATAGAAGTCGAGCAAATTACACACACACACAATCAAATGTGGTATTTTTTGGAATAAAATCTGATGTGCCTTGTGGATTTCTCTCTACATTGTGAATTTAATTAACGAAGGAGAAGACGTTAATAAATCCATGTATGCCTAAATTTTCTTGTTCCAATTCCTATACTAATAACCAAATTAACGTGCATATATTAATTTTTTTTAACGTCGTCTTTTTATACCGACAGGACAAGCCAAGATTTTGTTATTCCAAGTTAAAAAAAAAACATTAGTATATTACTGCCAACAAAGATTGTCACATGCGAACAAGTTGTGCTAGAAATGTCGCATCTGATTCTGCCCCAGACAACATTTGCAGCACGAAAGATTTATTCATAACATTTTTGTGCAATGGTGAGGAAGGAGAGGTGTGTGTTTCCTCTGTTTTAGTTAATATTAATAAAAAATATAATCAAGACCTAATTTCAGTGCAAACTGATCATATCGAGGGATATATGTGTACAACTTTACGATATAGTTTTACGAATAGTACTATGATTGTCTCGCTATACCACTGTTACACTAAGGCTACTTTTTTTTTTTTTTTTGTCATGTTGAATCTTTCAAAAGTCGAAGCAATACTTAGTGTTTAAAGAGCTATATAAATATACATAATACATTCTTTCAAGAGAGGATAGAGAGAGAGAGAGAGAGCTACATATATACATCAATAAAATAAGAATCACTACTATTACATGTGTGCACTAGTAATAAAATAGAAGAGTTGATACGACCAAATTCCCCTTACCTACATATATTCTAGAATTACAAATATGTTATATTGGTTATTCCAATCCATTCACTATGAATTATATGTCTATTTTTTAAGTACAAAACAAATTACTAACCACACAGAACGAGTAAACTATATTTTGGACACCAAGTGTGACATGAACACCCATTTTACCATATGATTTTGAGGTCCACTTTTTTAGTGATTTTCCTTTTGTTTCAATCTAAAAATCCAGATTCTCACCCTATAATAGAAGGAATACATAATAATCGTTGACGAAAAGTCAGTTGTAGTTGTAGCTTCTCTGTCCAACTTGTCTAGATTTCTGTACTGTAAATAAATGTAGGTTGTATAATGGATATATTATTTTGTGAAATATTTAATTCTAATCGAAAGAGAGATACATATAAATTTAATGACGAAAACAAAATCAATGTGTGTATATACAAGTAGCAGATATTGAGATTATAGTGTATATTTAATATAGCAATAGCAGCAGCAACATCTTGGAACAGGATTTGGCAGAGGTGGAATGACAAGACGCTCGTGTGGAAGCACACAAACATAACTCCAAATCAACTGAGCTGGCTCACGTGTTAACCATCTTTCCATCCATTACTCCCCAACTATCATATCATATATAGCATCCATTTTTTAATTCTTTTTAAATTTTGAATTATAAACATTTTCAGAAGACCAAAGGTTCAACTGACAGCCAAAATAGAAGAGAAAAACTTGAGATAAGTGTGAGACTATGAATACGTGATGAGAACTAGTGGAAAAAAGATTTTTATACACACGGGCAGCGGCAAACGCATAAATTTGTTTTGGTATGAGCTATATATTCTAAATTTCAAGTTCGCAATTTTGAAACAATAATTTTCCTATATTTCGTTGTATTGATAGGGGCTTTTGCAAAACAATTCACATAAAATACTTGAAATTCGACGATATTACACGAATAAAAAAAAAGAAATTTATAGCTTGGTAGATGCTTGAACCCCTCCTTAGTTCTATGTGTGTCCGCTAGTGCACACGATTGAGTTATTCAAAACATGCATTTGAGATTAAAAGAAAAGAAAAAAAAATAGAGCACCACATATATATAGTGGATTTTGTATGTGTTGATAAGCGGTGATCATGTGCACGAACAAGGATATGAATGCACATGGGTTCGACCAATTAGAAATATATATCGTACTGTCTTGATATTATTCACAACCTCTCCTTTCTTAGTATATATATTCCCTCGCTGCCTCTTTTCCTTAATTGTCCTACTTTTCTAAATTACAAAAGTTATAGGAAATTCAAACTTGAAGTATTGAAACACATGAATTTTGCCTTCTGACTAGGCAACTATAAGTCTATAATCGATCCTAGCATTCAATTTTAGATAATTGATTATTTAATAATTCTTACACAAAAAATGCATAGGAGTATTACAAATTGACTATTTTCTTTTTCTTTTTTATGTATCCATAACCACTACTTATGAGTCGGCACAAACTATCTCGATGTAGAAAGTATCATATCGATGTTACTCTTTCAATAATAGCACATCATTCACCTTTGTAGATCACACCATGAGGACTTGGCATAAGATTCAAGTTAGACATCTTACCTCTAATTACTAGTTCAATTATCAAAATAATTTGAAACAGAATGATATTTTTTTTATGCTGTATTGGTGTGACTAAATCATAATGGCATAGATACATATTGTATCTGAACAATTTCACCGCATTAACCAATTTAAGATTTTTGTGTGAAGAATGATAGGTACAACCTACAACTACAAGGCCCATTCCATCCGAAGCACTGGTTTCAAGACCCCACCATTCTCCAAACTATTAAAACAACTAAAATAAACATCAAATTATACAAATACAAAAAAGTAAAAGCAAATTACAATCAGAAAAAAAAAGGGAAGGAAGAAAAGAAGATGTGAAGGATAAATAGATTCTCTCCACTCCAATGGAGTGATCGTAAGTGACATCAAGTGGTCCGAATGTCGTCTGCCCTACTTAATCAACATCCTAACCAATTATAATTCTCTTCACCAAATATATAAAAGGACTATATATATATATATACACTCAATTTTCAGCATTTCCAAAAAATATTTTCAACTCGCGTTTTTACTTTTAAAACTCATAACTTTGAAAAGAAATTGAATTATACCCGCATTACAAAATTCAACAAGCAAATGATGAATTATCTCGCTCTGATTCTTTGGTAAAAAGAAAAACTCCACATATAATCCACCTTAAAATCCGATGTGATGTTCAAGATTCCATTGTTCGATTACGTAATATGGGATATAGATTGACCTTCTATCAAAATGAGAATCTTTTTGGCTGAATTTCTTTTGCTGAAAATTGAGAATAAATATTATGATTAACCCAAAATATAATCAAACTAAACTGTGGTGAAGGTGTTAATTTTGTTTATGAGAGAGAGAGAGAGAGAGAGATGTGAGTGGTGGTTGTTGTTGGGGGGCCAAAATTAAACGAATTAAAGTAAGGAGAGAGACAAACTGTCCCCCCGCACATTCCTCTGTTCATCTTTGACCTTTGACCAGGGGTCAGCCCACCCCCCCACTTTTAATATATATGCCTTATATCCTGCTCTGCTTCTTCTAATCTTAAGTCTCTTTGACTGTTAGTAATGCATTTATCTCTTTTCTTCCTTTCATTATTGCTTTTCAGTAATGAGTATCAAGTTTTTTTCTCTTTACGTTGCTTATTTTAGAAAGTATTACTTTTCGTTTCTTTCTCCAAGACAAACCTCTTTTTTTATATTCTTTAAGTACAAAATCTTGATTTGAAAAAGGAAATGATTTCACATGATTACGCAGTAACTGGATTTTTTTCAAAACTAATTGAAATAATTTAATCTGAAACTGATAAGTTTGTAACGAACACACATATTGTTTTCAATTTCAGAATTGATGCGTTTGTTTAATTTCTCAAATTAGTAACTACGAATTCGTTCCTGAATTCCATCTTTGCATGAAAACCTAAAGCAGTAAGTTTCAAGCCAAAAAGTACTGGATATATTAACAGTAAAAAATCTATGGTCAATCATATTCACTTCCCAACTTTCTTGAAAATTACTTGCATTCGACTCCAAGATTGTCGATTTAGTATAATCAAATCTATGATTGAACTTTCTTTTCAAAGTTCCAAAAAATAATTGCTCTCTCTAGGGTCTTCCTAGCTTATGAGCACTAAATTCATACAACCAACCAACCTAGCTATCTTAAAAATAATTGGTCAAAAACACCCAATAACAAGTGTTGAATATTTTCCCCCATTAGGCTGTTTTCTACGAGACTGAATTTGAAAACCTGCTGAGAGAGTTCTCCTCTTGGGAATCTCCAAACTTGCATAGAATCTTGCAACTCATGCATATCTTGTCATTCATCCAAAAAGAGTTGAACACCCAACCACAAACCAAAACCCCAGCTACTATTCATTTACTACTCACCACAAGGGAGTAACAGTTTCCTAAAATTTTGACTGTCAGAGAGAGAAACTTTTTTATGTGTGGGAATTGGGAAATGACCTCACTGTCACACAATTGGACAATTTAATTTGTCATTTTCTCTCTCTAGAAATATATACCTACCTAGAGATTTGTTGAAAAGGTTATCCCACGAGATCATGGCAATTGTTTCTATTTTGATGAATATACGTTTATATGTGGGTGTGTGTGTGTTTTCAGTGTTGCAGTATTCAATTTTATGTAAAGGAGTGAATAAAGTTTATCTACTTTACGTTCTTGCCCAGGCATGCTTCCCTCTGTAGTGCACCTTCGGGGACCTGGCTAAACGTGATAAACCCCAGAACCATTATTTCCTATTATATTTGTCATTTTGTCTAGTATTTTATCTTTATCTTTACTATCAAACCTATAACCATATGATACAAAAAATAAAATAAAAAAGATTACTTTAATAGATATAGTTATTACAACCGAAGATTGGAATTTCTAACACACCCCTCACTCTTGGTCTAAACCTAATTTGGAAGCTTGACTTAGTGTTCAGTATAAAAAAAGTAAAAGGTTTGGTTAAACCACTTTAAACCCAAGCAATCAATGGCTCATATCTATATGGGAGTAGCAGTATTATCTGGGTGCTAAGTGCTAACGTTAGAAAAAACAACTTTTAGTGTTTAAACAAATTAACATGAGCAAAAATCAGAATTGGATTAACAAATTAGAGGTTCGAATCACTTAATATGTGTTAGTATATAATTTTTGAACTGACTTATCATCAAAACTGATCCATAGTCTTGTAAATTTAGATAAGTAAAAAAAAAGAACCAAGTCTAGCACAACAAGAATTATCTTCCAATTAATCCCAACTAATCTAAGTCGATGGAGTGTCTTAATTCAGTTCCAATACTCTAAAAGAAATTGAATGATCGGTTATAACATAATTATAAATTATGTCAAACTTATTTCACTTAGACAAAGTAACTAAATTGTAGCACATTTAAAATATGAGGTCACTATATATAAATTCTTCCCGAATCTAAGAAGTAAAACGTCAAATCCATTGAGTTTAAGAATTTGACCTAATTTTAAGGTGACGAGGGATGGTGATGCAACCATATCCTCTTCCATACAACGATATAGATGACCAAGAATCTCAGGACTAGAATAAACCCCCAAAAACAGAAAAAAACAAATGAGCAATGAGAACCATGCACCTTGTTTTAATTCAATAGTGATGTAAACAGGAGTTAGATTTTGACCAAGAAGAATTTTTTTTTTTTTTAAAGAAACAAAGATGGGCCCCATCCCAATCCAGTCTCATCTAAAATTCCCTTGGACCATGAAACCCCCACCAACCTAACCATGGTTAAGAAAGGAGAGTTGAATGAACCACACGTGTGGCGGATTAATGGGAAATACGCACATAGTACAAATCCGTCAGCATGTAACAGCAGAGAAATGTCCCTCTGTTCCTATTCGGTATATAACCCATCACCCCCCCAACAGAATTTGCAGTCCCCTCTGTTTTAGTATCACTCTTTCTCTAGTTCTTGTCCCTCAATTTCATTCCTTGTTCCATTACATAGTTGTGGATTATTCAAGCAATATAGACACGCGCATATATATAGTGAATAAAAAGAGAGGGTTAGAAGAACATGCCAGCTGGTTTGGAGCCTTTGGATATCGGCGTGCAGATACCCTACTATTTCCGGTGCCCGATTTCTCTGGAGCTGATGTGCGATCCTGTCACCGTTTGTACCGGTCAAACTTATGATCGCTCCAGCATAGAATCCTGGGTGGCCACCGGGAACACCACGTGTCCGGTCACCCGGGTCCCACTCACGGATTTCACGCTTATTCCGAACCACACTCTCCGCCGGCTTATTCAGGAATGGTGCGTCGCGAACCGTTCCTTCGGAGTGGAGCGGATTCCAACTCCAAAGCAGCCGGCCGAGCCTGTTCTGGTTCGGTCTCTCCTGAATCAGGCTTCGGCCGGATCCGGTCCGTTTAGCGTGAGGGTTTCGGCTCTGCGGCGGCTCAGAGGTCTGGCGCGTGAATCAGAGAAGAACCGATCCGTCATTGCTGCCAGTGACGCGCGTGCGATTTTGCTCTCGATTGTATTCGCCGACGTTGGTTCGATTCCGTCGGAATTGAATCTCGAGTCGATTGCGATTCTGTCGATGTTTACTCTCTCCGAACCGGAGTGTTTGTTCGTGGCGACCGACTCGGAGAGGGCAAATTATTTGGTGAACTTACTGTTCCATTCGTCGATTGACGTCCGAGTCAACTCGGCGGCGTTGATCGAGTCGATTGCGGCGGGGTTGCGATCGCCGGATCTCCGGGCGCAGTTCAGCGGCGCCGACGGAGTGTTTGAGGGAATCGTCGGTCTCTTAAGCTATCCGTTGGCCTATCCTAGGGCGGTGAAGATCGGAATCAAAGCTCTGTTCGCGCTGTGTCTGGTGAAACAGCACCGCGAGAGGGCGGTGGCGGCCGGAGCAGCGGAGGCGCTGATCGACAGGCTGGCGGAGTACGAGAAATGCGACGCAGAGAGAGCTCTGGCGACGGTGGAGCTCCTGTGCCGGATTCCGGCCGGGTGCGCGGCGTTCTCGGTCCACGCGCTGACGGTCCCGCTCCTGGTGAAGATCATCCTGAAAATCTCAGATCGCGCGACGGAGTACGCGGCGGGGGCGCTGCTGTCGTTGTGCTCGGCGTCAGAGCGGGCGAAGTGCGAGGCGGTTGCGGCGGGCGTGTTGACTCAGCTGCTGCTGCTGGTACAGAGTGATTGCACGGAGAGAGCGAAACGTAAAGCGCAAACGCTGCTCAAGTCGCTGCGGGACTCGTGGCCCCATGACTCCATCGGCAATTCGGATGATTTTGCTGGAAGCGACGTCGTTCCATTTTAATATGTTTTAGTTCTAACTATTTTGTTGGTTAGCTGAAATTGCATTTGGAAGGGGAAACTATTAGCATTAGAGGGTTAGTTTAGGGTACATAAGCCGTCGGTATGTATTTGTATCTACTTTTCTTTTGTGGTGCAAACTCTTATTTGGCATGGAAATTATTTCTTGGTAATTGTAATTTGAAAAGTCGTGGTGATTGGAATAGCATTTACTCAAGTTTGGTGCTTTCATAAAGTTTGTTTGACCATGGACTCCGTTATTTAAAATAATACCCGTCAAGAGCTAGAATATGTACATTTAATGGTCTTGAAGGAATTTACATGTATTGATTCATTGATATTTTAGCTGTTAACATATGGTTTCTTTAATAATTGTGGAGAGCTGAAATTCTGAAATTGGTACAACTCTATGATAAGGAATGTAGAAATACCAATTGGACCGCACCAGCCCAACTAAATCCAGCTCGGTTGAGTATGTGGGTCGGGTTGGATTGCGCCTCCCAATTGAGATCAGCTTCATTCGTGCTATTTTTGAAACCCAAGTTCGACTCGGGCCAACTTGATGCCCATCTCAAGTCTCAACCCTGACTAAAAATTATATTTATTTATTCTTTTATAATTTATCTTAGATATTTTATATTAATCATATTTTCCATTTTATAATAAAAAAATGTAATTAGTAGAATTAATAAATAACATAATTTTATATAAAAATATAAATTATATTTAAAATTTGTAGCTTGTAATTTTATTTTAATATGTAATTTGATTTGTAATTATAATAAATTATTTAAGACTAATAAACAAAGATTAAAAAAATATGATTTTGTATTACTTGTAATGTTAATTCATATATTATATGAATTCAATAATTAAGTTATCTTTTTTAATATACGGGTAAAATATAAATAAGAGAAGAAAGAAATTTGAATTTAGAAAGATAAAATTACAAGCTAATTTTCGGCCCAAACCCACTTCATAAATGGTCCTCGACCAGGTTGGATTCATATATTTCTAAAAACTCAATCTCGGCCGGCCCAGCTCAATCACGAGCTTGGGCCAAATCTAAATCATATTAGCCGGCCCGAGCTTAAGCCGGCGAGCCCAATTGACTCTTTTAAAGAAATGCTTTATATTTGTTGTAGAGATTGGAAGACAAGTTTAACGGAAAATGTCAAATCATGTCTTTGAAATGTGCATATAAATAAATATTTTTATCAAGTTATTTAAAGTTGCTAAATTGATAAGATGTTTTTTTTTTTATAAATATAGTCGAATTCATTTTTGTTAGGACCATCTATAATTGTTTGGTCGCACATCTAAAATTATTATTTTGGAGATAGGATTTTCCAAGCGTAAGGAGGCAAAATAAAACCCTACAGGAAATGAAATCTCACATGGGCTGTGGATTTTTTTCAGTTTTCATGTTTGCCGGATGTGCACATACATGCCCAACTCGATTTTGCTCCACACACACTCACACAAAGTTTTTCTAGAAATTTTCACTAGATCCATCAATTTGTGCCCTACAAAATTAGGTACTTGAGCTTTGTTCTTTTCCTATGAAAAGATAGTGATCACATTGGTAGAATCTCTTTAGAATATTAATTTGATTTCTTTTTCATCCCTTTGTTGTCGCCCTTCTTGAAATCTTTTGGGACTTTCCGGTAGTTCTTCTCTTGGAGTTGGGTACACCGAGTCTACCTTTTGTATTTATTTAATTTATCGCAATTTTTGGCAAAAAAATAAAAATGAAAAGAAAAGCTACACTATTTTTAGGTGGTTTATTTGTTTTGTAAAAATAAGTTGAGACCACATAAATTTTACTTTTATTAGTTGGTTTAAAGTAAACCGCGACTGAAATAACTATTATCTTATACAATCTATTAATTTACAATTCTTCAATTATAGTTAGAAAGCTCTTATGATAAAACATTTACCTCTTTAATACATCTATTTCAAAGAATGGTGGAATATAAACCCATTATACAAAGCGGATAGCCCATGTGCTGCCTATTTTTTATTTTGGAACTTAAATTAGGCCCATTGGCTGTGCATCTCAAGATTTCCTTTTCTCCATTCTTTATTCTAGCTCCCATCCAATTAACGTGAGGATTTGGAGGCCATATTATATAGCCTATATTTCTTAAATGATTATCTCAAATAAATTTAATTATAAATTTATCACCAACAATATTATGTTTGGAAAACTTGCTTGGTGATAGATGAATTCAACCTTTTAAACTACAAAAAAATAAATAGGGTGTCACATGTGCAAGATTATATATTGGAGAAATGTTACGAGCTTATGCTACATATCTTATGTGATTATCATTCATGAACACCATTCTTGTTTAGTCAATGTAAGCATTAGTTTTTTTGTATTATACATTTACTTTGATTCTAATACCTTAAATATTTATATTGACATCGTCAATTTTACAAACACTACAAAAAAACGTAGTTTAGCGAGCATATAAACACCAAAATGTGCTCGCTAAACTCCATTACCTACCAGATTTAGCGAGTACAAGGGTGCTCGCAATAACATCGCTCGCTAAATTTAGCTAGCATCTAGTGCTGATGCTAGCCAAATGGCGAACACGTTGCTTGTCTTCGCGAAATCCTTGTTTTTTCTGTCGCGAAGCCGCGACTGGGTTCACGAGGACGTGGCGAGCAAGTTTTCTCGCGAAAGCGCGACAGGTTTTGTGAGGACCTTGGGGAGCACAACGTTCGAAATTGGCGAGAACTTTTGTGCTAGCGGTATTGAGTTCCGACTGAAAAGTGGCGAGCACCAGTGCTTGCGAGTTGAACTTTGTATTTTAAATAATTTTTTTTAAATGTATGAGGTTTTGCGAGCACAACAAGTGCTCGCTAATGTACTAATAAATATTAAATATATATAAATCCTTTGCAAGAAAATGTAGTACGAATTTTACAATTTTAAATATATTTATAAATAATTTAATATAATTTTATTGAAATTGAATAAATTATTTATGAAACGAATTGTTACTGATAATGAGCGACAACAAATTGACAAACTGTAAAATATTTACATTATCATTTTGCCAAACTCTATAAATTTTCATTGATAATAATTTACCCCATTTGTATAGGTATGAAATCTATGAATAAAAAATCATATCTATAAAGTTTTAATGGTGCGTCAGGTTCAGAAATTTTGCTACCTAGGATTCCATTAAAATATTTAAAGATTGTTCCTTGTATTCAAGGATTTCAACCTATAAATTCTACACTATTTCCATCAGCATTCTTCTTCTTCTGCTTCTAACCTATAAATTATATACTATTTTCTTCATCATTATTCTTCTTCTTTGTCACCGACTCTTTCTCTGCCGTTGACTCTTTGGGATCGCAACCACATTTTCTCTACCGCAGCTAAATTTTCTCCAACCATATCATCATAGCCATCATATGTTGGCTATGTTAATCTAAATTTTCTTGATCGCCAGTCTATTTGGAATAGAAAACAACTAAAAGCAGCAACAGTAATAAGCTCCACCTTATACTCTGCAAGCAGTGGCGAAGCCACATAGAGATATTGGGGGTCCATGGGCCCCCCACCAATTTTGAAAAACACAGGAGTATTTTAGTAATTTTTATTATTTATAAATTAAAAAATATTTAATATCGAAAATATTGTTAACCTAGCTCCA
>JAYDZE010574157.1:0-11633 GCA_034509125.1 Monilaria moniliformis
ACTGATTACATTTTAATAAATTAATTATCAATCAAGCTTATTAATGATTAATATTACTATTGGTATTATTTAATTAACAAATTCTGATTAGTGTTAGTTTAATAAGTATTTAATATTAATTAAGTAGTTGAATGAATTAATTAAACATTTTTAATTTTAATTATTCAAAGAATGGGAACAGAATCTAAGCGTGTGCACCCTAATTTTAATTAGTTTAATTTTAATTTTAATTTGAGTTAATTAAAGATAAATTAATTATTAACCAAAATTGAGGATTAATTACATTTATTAGCTAATTTAGTTAATCCAAGCGTATGCAACCCTAATTGAGTCGCCACAAACACAAACCCAAACCCAAACCCAAACCCAAACCCAAACCTAAACCCTTTACCATTGCCCTTCCACCGCTAAGCCCGTACCCGCCGCCATCTTCCTCTTCACTGTCTCCCAAATGGTGGAAAATTGAATAGAAAAATGGAAACCAGATGCAGTAAAATGAACATCCTCATTGAACAAAAAAATGAACACAAAAAATTCACCAAAATAGATTAGTAAAAAATCACCAAAAATTGAACAAAAAATGAATCAAATTAACCAAAAATCGAACACAAAAAATGAATTGATAGAACTGGCTCAGAAATCGAATACAGAAATCTTCATCGCCCTCACCAACACACCAACATCGATCATAAAATCAGCCAAAAATCGAACACCAAAACGAACTAACCGAACTCATCAAAAGTGAATCCAAAAGATGAATGAACCGAAATCGGCTAGATCAATAAATTTTGCAGGAAACGAAATTGAAATCACCAAAAGTGAACCCAGAAAATGAATCAAGATGTGATATTAGAGGCTCAGATTTTAATTAAAATCATCATCGCCCCAAAAGAGTCTCAAATCTGCACACATAACACTCCGAGAAACCCACTGCCCACCTCCAAGAGCAAGAGCAAGAACAAGAACAAGAACACAAAATTTATCAGATTAATAAAAGCTCAGGTCTAGGACAAAAATCACCAAGAAAATGGTGCGACCGCCTTGGCTGCAAACCCAGTTGCACCAAACGTGCCGTCTGGGTTTGCCCGGCCAAGAAACGGCCGCATCCCATCTCTGTCAACCAACCACGACATCACAGCCCAACCGAGAAATCAGTTTGCCCTAGAATCGCAAAAAAATCATACACAAACCCCACTTTCGGAGGGCGGAGGTAGAGGCGGAGGCGGGGGCGGAGGGCGGAAGTAGGAGGGGGGAGAGAGGTGGAGGCGGAGAGAGGTATAGAGAGGATGGCGTAGAGAGAGGTATAGAGAGGTGGAGAGAGAGAGAGAGGATCGTGGAGTAAAGGGAAGACCGAGAGTTGGAGTGGAGAGAGAGAGAGGAGATTGAAAGGTTAATCTCGGTAATCGGTGTGAAACAGTAATTAATCGTACCCCTTTGGTTCGATAATGTATCAGAATTGGAGAAAATGAAATATTGTCGTTTCATCAGATTTTGGAGCGGGCTGAGATAATTAAACTCAGCCCGACGGGCCCGTCTTAAATCATGTCTATCCTACCAAACATCTAAATTACATTGTTGGACCCATATATTTTATCTTATCTAGGCCTAAACTCACCTATCAAACAACCACTTATCATTAGTATCTTTATGGATAGGTATGGTCTTTATGTGTCAAATTTGGCTTCACAAAGTTCAAGTTTTCCTTCTCAAAATTCGGACAATACTTCTCAAATTTTGATCTTCGTTTGAGTTATCCAAATTTCTTTAGGCTATATATGGGTAATCTTCAGAATTCATGATTATGTCATGAATGCTCTTGTTCCTCAATTTGGATTTCCATCATAAAACACCAAATACTGGTGGTGATTAGTGATTTAAAATTAAATTTTATGTATATTTTCGTTTCGTATTTAAATTTACACGTCGCTTGTATTTTCACTATTTAAAATTTTAGTTGTGTCGTAGTAATATCTTTTTTATATTATCAATGTTTGAATTTTGTTATTTTTTATTTTTAGGATAATTATATTAATTTTTAATTATATATTATTATTTTAAAAATAATTTATTTGTGTAATTAATTTTATTTTATTAAAATCAAATATAAATATAAAAATTAAGACACATAAATTATAGTGGGAGCCATTGAATAATTATAAGTGAGGTAGTGTTACAGTGAATGAAGTTTGGAAGAAGTTGAAATTGAGGTAGTTGATGATACGGTGCCACCGTAAAAAAAACACTATAATGAATGGCATAGTACAACACGGCCAACCCAAAATTCCACCTTATTATTCACTCACTACTCCAAAGCATCCTCATCAAATCTTATATATGCTACAAACACAGCTGCAGATGATCAGTTGCATTATTCACTCTATCGAGTAATTAACCACAAAATCCGAAATTTCCATTTTCAGCATTTCCAGCATGAAGCAGCAATCATAGTCTTAGATTTCCACCCCAAAACAAGACACCCTTTCTCCTCCACAGTGGTGTAACCCTCACCAGCATTGATGCTGCTAAGCCACTGCTTGGCCTGCGCGAGTAGTAATGCAGCGCCTCCATGAACCACCCCAGGAAGAAGGGCCTGTGGTGGCTCGAGTCCTGCTCCACCACCGTCACTTTCGGTGACAGCTCGTGTACGATCTGCAGCACCGAGTTCAGCGGCCCGCGGCTCTCCTTCACCACGCAGTGCAGCTGCAGGATAGTGCTCACCACCACCACCTTCACATTTTCCGGCTTCAGACTCTCCAAGTTGCTGTGCACCACCGAGAACTTGAACTCCACCCCTGCCCCGGCCACGCACGCCTCCAGCTCCTCCCCGATCGCACGGAACCTGTTGCGGCAGAGGCCGACGGCAGTGACGCGGAGGCCCGGGAGCGTGCCTGGCCGCTTGGCCGAGCTATGAATTAGGTTTTGCCATTGGTGGCCATGGGGGAAACCCAGAGTCATCCCCAAATCCACCACATGAACTAATATCTGCCCCTCAAAGGCTTCCAAGAGCGCCTCCTCCTTCTTCTCCGGCTTCGTGTCCATGATGTTCATCTTCGGCGCCGCAGCTGTACCATGGCGAGCCCCTACGCAAAGCAGGACGTCACACGCTGGAAGGCCGAGCCAAACACCAGGGCGTTGGCGCGGGCTCCGGGAGGAGGAGCAAGGCGTAGGCGCGGTCACGGCAGGCGGCGGCCTTGGCGCAGGAGATTAGCTACTGGACGAGCTTCATCCCATCGGCATTGCCCTCGGCTCCCTCGCACAGTGCGGCACATGCGGCCGGATGCACCCAAGACCACCTTTTTTGTGTTGTCTATGTTTTTAATGTGTATAGTTTGTTTATCTTTTATAATCAAAATATTATTTTTTTTCGTACATTTTCTTAACATTACTCTTTGAAAATATAATATTTTATTAAGGTAAAGTATAATTCTTCGAAAAGTTCTTTATTCCCATATTGTCTATTATTTGTCTTCTCCAAATTTTTTCCATAATATTTATAATATAGTGAGTCGAAAAGTATTATAGTGCAAGTAGAGACACGTTACACACACAAATGTTAATACGCAATGAATAACTTAGGTAGCAATGATCTCATAATTCTTTGAGCTAGCTCGTCCATGATTTGTTTAGTTCACTACCCAACAGTGTGGGAAATTAAATTTAAAGAAAAGTTTAGATGCCTTAATTTCCATATGATCAAAACTAGGCAAGTTGAACCTCTTGTTTTATAATAATAATAATTAACCATGACTTTCATCATTTAGCTTGCTAGATAATAGATTTTGAATTTCGGCCGTGAATAGAAGCTTCTTTAACAGTAAATTACTAATGGAGAATTAGTCATGTTTATGTTGTTAATTAATCAAAATTAAAAGCAGATTTGATTTCTTCTGAATGGATTATCGAATGATCGCAACAAAGTTTACTCGTCTATGCATTCGGCATGGCATATTCTCATATCATCCCTAAAACCAACAAGAAGCAGCTTACTTTAACTTATCCCTCCTAAATATATTTAAACAATATTGTGTAATTTTACTTAATGATGGTATTTCCGTAATTAGTATTAATCAAATCTGAAGGAGTTGTGGATTTGGAACTACTAATTGTTTTCTGTGTGAAAATACAATAGGCAGGAATACAAATTATGCGAAAATAAAGCAATTCTTGCCGATAAACATCATAATTATAAAATGAAGAGTGCATGCAAAATCATAGTGTGACAAAGGAGCAAATTACATCAGAGATCTGTACTGCATAACGAGATAGCGTTTTTTCAACTCTCTCAAACGAGGACACCAACAAAGTACATTGTCTCATATCAGAATATGTTCAAGATGTTCGATTCCATAAACAAGTTATGAACATACCAGGCCTTAACGCGGTTGTTGTACTTACCAGCGATGTCTCTGCCTTTTTGGACGAAAAAAATAAGAGCCCTTCTCGTTGCACCTTTGATTTGGATGGTAGAAGTCAGCAATAGGGTAAATCTATGTCAAAAAACTCCCAGTTATCGTCATCATTGGTATCTTGTGTCTTCTTCTTTGAAGTCTCTGCTTTGTCCGTTGGCCGCTCTTTAGGTTGTGGCCGCCTGATCACACAGAAGATAGGGAGTTTAAAGAACTAATGACATTCAAGATATCAAAGACGAACAATAATATCATTTTTGGCAACAAAGCAGAGTTGCTGACAGAGTGCATGAGTGAACTAAATGAGAATACTAAAGGTCCATTCTAAACTTGTTTCCTTATGTTTGCCAATCTACAAAGCTCATCCTTTTGTTGTTTGGCACAAGAAAAGTATAAATATATACACATAGGGGAAGTTAAATGCCAAGGATAAATAACAAAATTAATCATGAAACCAGATGTAAAGTTCTTAGTCACCATAGAATTAACCAAAGATCTTCAAACAGCCATTACCAGATTAGGCATTGCTAGTATACATTAGGTGCAGGCCCCTCTTCTGTCATAAGCTTTATGTGAATATATCTCATGATCTAAAAAAGGAATGCTCCATCAAACTGAACAAAGCATCTCTGAAGAAATCATGCCCTCTAGAAAATAAGAAAAAAATGCTAATTTCCAATTGTCATGACTAGTGCGTGGAGGATTTAGAGACAAAAACACTGAGAGTGAAATAGTAAATTCAAATTTGAAATCAGAAAATTCAAATGAACCTTTGATCTCTCTTCACAACCACAATCCTTCAAATTTCAATGGCATGCTTTGAGGGGGAAAAAAAAATAGTAACATACTAAATGAAAATGTTGCTAGAATTTAGTTGTAAAATTGATAAGTTACTCTAGGGTGCCATGTAAAAGTATCACTCTATTGAATATAAATCATAAGGTAGCAGAGCCATATTTGCCGATTTTTAGGATCAGAATCCGAAATTCTACTCACCAAATAAATCCCAAGTCGGTTGACAAAACTCACAAACAACAAATTAATGTAAAAGAAATCAAGAAGTGTTCGATACTAGCTCGCAAAACCAACAAAATCAAGAAACGTAACATTTGAATTAATGAACAGAATCAAACAAGAAATCGGTAAAAGAGAAGCACCGGAAAGTAAATAATCCAATCAACACAAAACAACACAACAGAACCAACCTTTTCCGGTTGCGACGGGCCGCCTCACGCGACTTCCGCTTGCGCTTCTCCTGGCTGCTCTCGAAAAAGCGCCGGCGCCTGCACTCCTGAAGCACGCCTGCCTTGAGAACCTCGCGGCGGAACCGGCCGATCAGCTTCTCCTCGTGCTCATCTTCACCCACGATCAGCGCAACGTTTGAAGCGAAGAAAAGGGTGTTCGAGAATGCAAGCGCGGGGAAAGCCACCGAGAGAGAATTAGTGTTTTGACAGCACTTGTGATATGTGCTCTGGTTTACTTGTTCATTTTGGTGGATGGCAGTTTTGAATGGAGTTGTGGGCAGCAGATTGAAGAGATTGAGATGGGTTTTTACAGAGAGAGTTGAGGGGTCTTTCAAGGGGAGAAGAGGAAGATTTGATTTTTGGGGTTGAGGGGTTGAGGTTGGATTGTGAGGGGAAACCAAGTAGATGTGATCAAGCTTGGAGACCGCCATTGATTCCGACTCCGCGAGAAAATTTAGGAGAATGTCAGGTGAGTCATCTCGTTGTTTCCCACAAAAATACAAAAATACTTATAAATTACAAAGTTTGATTTTCTTTAGTTTAAGGAAAAAAAATGGAAAAGAAGAATGGTGGAATTTGATCACTAGATTATAGAGAAGGCTTTATCTGTTTTAATGACCTAGTTGGAAACACAGTTTGGACTATTCCCAATAATTCACTCTATTATTGAGTTAATTTTATGTTATTATTTAAAATAATACAAGTGAGTTAGATATATAGTCTATTTAGTAATGTGTAAATTTTATATCCTCATTCATAAAAACAGGAACTTTTTTTAACTAATATCAAGAAATAAGACAAAGATAACCTTAATGGACCTCACCACTTCCACAAAAGAACAATTTTGTACATTTTTTAGGGCATCAGGTGCACTAATAAAAAGTTACAAAAACCTAGAATATCTGCATAGCATCATCTAACATTTTAGCTTCGAATGGCTAAGTTAGCTGCACAACAAGCTCTGTATCGCTGGTGAGGAAATTAACCAGATCCATGAGTAACGTCGACTCTAAAAACGCACGATTTAAAATCTTCTTCAACTTGAAACCTGCATTTGTCTCCTGGCTTAATGTTGTTTTGCTCGCAGAATTTAGTCCAGTTAACAGTTAATGCTCTACCACCAACATATTCACAGTAGACAACTGGCCATAGCCTTCCAACCGAGCCTCTCAGATATACAATCATCCGAGCTCTCATCATCTGACCTCTCATTGTGCGAAATCTAGTCGCCTGAGCCCTCAATACTCGAGGTAATATAATCTGTACCGGCATCTCCTACATAAAACATAAAACACAAAACACGGCAGAGAGGTAACGGACTATGCAGAACATATTAATAGATTTAAGATATAACAGAGTTTATCTTAATTAACAGAACCGAATACCCATCTAACATCTATCTGCAGTTTGGTGTGGTTTTCAACAACCCAACATAAGGGCTCAATTATATTACTATCACGGATAAATTGCAACTGATTTTAATGCTAGTTATGGTGGGGTAGTGGTGAATAGGAGGGGCAGTGTACCACAGTAAAAACTTTAATTTTAAATCACTTAAGAGTAGGAATGTATATGCAAATTTCTGTTGTTTGTACAAAGCCAACTTTCAATGCTAAAATAGGAAGTTTCAGCGAAGTGGACTTTCTCATCATAAATATTACGAACAGAGGTATGCAAGGTTTATGTAAGACGACAACAAATACCGAGGGAGTTAAATGGAGTTCAGAACAACACAAGATATAACTATATTTAAACCAACCTTTTAGAAAAACCTATCTCAGGAGAAATTTATGCAATTATCCTTAAGGATCATAGATACTTTGAATAATATGCAGGTCGCAAATGATGAAAGATGATAAGCCCAATATATGCATCTTTCACCATCATCTATCAATTATATTTAGCACTAAGGATAAGGAGCAAATAGGGGAAAAGCCATGAGGCCAAGTAATCGATGTATTCTATGGGATATGAATAGCAATCCACAATCAATACAAAAGGAAAGGATGACAAAAACAGAATACCAGGTATAGTTGGTTTTCTATCTCAGCTGAAAATGGGCAGATTGAAAAGGGATTGGTAGTATCCAATTGGCCTGTTTCATATGGCAGATCAGGTTCAGCTTTAACTACTAGTGGAGCTATCATCTGGGGTTGGTTCCACATCATGGATGGCTCCTTTGCTGCATCTCATGGACAAAATGTACAGACAGTTAATGGGTTTCACATATATGTGTTCTTGAGAACTTGCTTCAAAGCATCCACATAGAACATATATGCAAATACATAGAAAAACAACATGACTTAGTTCAAAATGCGAGAAGACTAGAACGCACCACCACTTGGTACTTGATGAAAAACATTGGCTTTGTATTCCATCTTGACATCTTTCATAATAGCATGTAGTCCTGTATACCATAATTAAACCAACAAATGCAACTTAAGACATCTCTTGATAAAATGAGACAGACTTCATTTCTCTAGTAAGTGAGCCAGAGGACAAACCTAATGGATTTTTGACAGTTGAGCTGGAGACGGAAAATTCACCAAATATGCTTTTTCCCGCATGTTCCCTTTCTGCAATCTTACTACTACCTATGAAAGGAGATTCGTTTATGGATTGTGCTTTGTCTAATGCAACAGGTATCACTGGTTAATGAAGAACATAATAAGACATTAATCGTATATTATAATATGTTAAAAACAGAATGAACTGAGTCAAAGCACAAGTTGCCCTACCATCTTGGAAACTGCAAATATTATCCAACATGCTCTTCTTCATTTTACTGTCATCAGAAGGTTTCTCATAAAACTTGTTCATAAAAGCATCACCAGACTGGCCACCTTCCTGACATGAATGAGGAGCCATTTGAGTGTCATCCACATTCTTTCTAATCTCATCTGCTATTTCTGTATGAGAAAGGGCTGTTTTCGCATCCAAAGCTTTAACGAACTTGTCACTAGGAAGTTCACCACTTTTACTTGTAATTAGATCTGTCTCGATCACAACCACTTGAGCATCCTCTGCATTTGTCTTAGTCTGCTCCACATGAGCTGGGTTGGTCGATTCCAGAACCTGATTACAAGAAAGGTATAATTTTGGGCCTGATGCATTATCTAAGTTGACATCATGCTGTTCAGTTTCAGTATGAGGGTCCAACATTGTGATTACAGCTCCCTCACACTTCTTTGCATCAGATGTTCTGTTTTCCATCTCAAAGCTCAAGTCTAAGGGATTTCTATGTTCTTCATGATACCAATCACTTTTGTTGATCATACAAATTGGATCCTCATTGTCCACAGGTACCGGAAGAAGTTCTGAAACCCCCAAGCCAGCATTTTCAACCGCATGCTTGGTTTTACGGTTCTGAAATCCATCTCCAGAGACCGAGATGGATTTATCGCTTGAATTTACAGTAGCGATCTCATATGCTTCATCTTTTGAAGCTGTTCCTTGGTCTCTTCCGCGTTTTTTGCTCCGGCAAGGCATTTTATTATTAAAGTTTGTTCTCTCACAGGCGCTTTTTCCATAGATTTGAACAATAAAATCGCTTCCCCCCATGTACTCAAATACCAAAAGTTCTCCTACTTTAAGACCGTGGTCTAGAAAAAACTTTTGCCAACCCCTTTCGAATGCAAGGGAGTCTTTGACAAGAGACAGTGTTACAGACCATCGCTGCCCACTTAAATCCACAATTTGAGTTTCCTGATTAGTCAAGTGCTTCATTATTTTTGCAGACTCCGGAGGCAAGTACTGCAAAAAGAGTTAGAAATTTCATTTGTTCATTCCAACAAAATGCTAACATTCAAAAGACAGATTAAGCCCATATCGGCAGTAAAAAAAGGAAAGTTGCTGTACAAATAATCTTTTTTAGTCTCCAAAAGGTTCATAGATTTTAATCTGTGTGGGATAGGATTGGACATGCCAAAAGTATCTTGCCTAGACACAGTGCTCCACCATACAACCTTTTCAAATGTAATCACATGACAGTGATTCTCAAATACACCTAAAGTTTTTCTTCGGGCAAAAAAGTCTAAACCTTGAAATTAATACTGGAACTACACCAAAGAAGTTGACTGGTGCAAATGGCGATCAACTAACATTTTTGGAGTTCTTTATCGGTTTATGGAATTTTAAGCATATATTTTTTCGAAAAGCTCAAGTCTGAAAATAAGCTCTTTGTAGATACATGTCCAAATGTAATCTTGGCTATTTTCTCCCGTGCTCGATCATATTGAAATCAAGCAAGAAAGTTTTTGTGATCATTGCTGTTCTTTGAGTTTTGGCTGACAAGCTAAATGGACAATGGGAGATGCTTTTAACATGATGTATCTAATTGCTTGCTTATCCTGCCACCCGACTATAGTAGTTTTTGGTCTTTATATAACATAAAAAATGTAATAGTCACAGACAAGATCCACAACTCATTTAATTATTCATAATGTTAATATATTAATATTTATCAAATTCAATGCAAGCAAATAGGAGACTACAACCATCCATGCAGGGGCGGAATTAAAGAAATATACTTATTTGATTGTGCTAAGAAAGTTCACATTACACTGAAATGCAGCAGAACATATTTAAGCATAATGCTCTGACAGAGAGCACAAACCCTAAGGAAATATCACAAAAGCACATAATATAATACCAGAAAACAAAAGGATAAACAGAATCACAAAAGAACCTTAATATATTAATAGATAACAAAAGGTGAAACAGAATCACCAAAAAAAAAGAAGAAAAAAAAAGAAAGAGAGACAGAGAGAAAGGTATTCTAATAAGAGACAACAAAAGTGAAAGTAAGAGAGAGAGAGACAGAGAGTGTGTGTGTGTGTGTTAGTTGGAGAGAGAGGTTTTAGTACCATAAATTGTGAGCAGTCGCTGCCAAACATGATTTTGAAGAATCGGTTGATAGGTAAAAATCCCCCCTGTTTCCCGTGAGATCTCTCGCATTTTGTGGTGCAGTCAACACATGCTATGCCTCTTGAAACCATCTTCTTCTTAAAGTGATCTGTTACAACACATTGTTAAATTGTTAGCTAAGCCACTACCAACCAACACCATGCTTTTAACGCAACTCAGTTGGAACATAAAACAAAAATGTGACAGACTCACCGTTTTCCGGCGGTTCACTGAAGCAAAGCCGGCGGTGTCTCGACGACTTCTGGGATGTCCTGCGGTGGTTACAGGTGGATTGGAATGGGGGAGGGTAATTACGGGGGTAAAAGGTAAAAGTAGGGTGTAAAATCAAAACGTTTTATCTCAGAAATAAAAATAAAAATGCAGTTACAATATTGAAGGGTTCATAATTTAATTTATAAATTGAGATATGTCATGAGCTTGATAGAATGATAAATTTCATTATATATTTTGGAATAAATATTTTTCTTATATTAAATATTTAACATGGATATAATAAAGAAATCAAATTTTGTAGCATATAACTCCCCCTCTATAGGGTGGTCCGTATTGAATCTATTGATGTAATTGACACAAACAAAGTCACTTTCTTTTTTATTTCTAATAAGAAAAAAAAATGAATCAAGTCGATAAATGAGTAGTTACCAATTTTGCTGGGTATGCTTACAATCGAGAGTGGAGGTAGAAAATTATGTAAAGAAAGGTAATTTTCTTTTTGGGGCATTGAAATTTTTCATAAAATAAATTAAATAGAGACAATTAATAGCAATTAATAATAAATAAGGTAAATTATGAAAGATTTTTTTATTGGAATTTGAAATTTTAAGGCGGGCATTTGCCCCTCCTGTGCATAAAGTTGCTATGCCCATGCTTACGACGACCCATTAAGGCCATGTTTGATAGGGTAGAATAGATATGGAGGTATAAATTAGAATTGTGATAAGTCATCTTTGTTTTACAAGATAGTATATCTTGGGTGTGTATTTGATAGGGCAGATAAAATGAACATATTCCTTAACTTTATGTTTGATAGCATTGATATGAAGTGGTATTAAATTGT
>JAYDZE010574168.1:0-11632 GCA_034509125.1 Monilaria moniliformis
ACGCATGAGGCGCATGCGTCTTCCCTAGACGCATCAGCCTCATGCGTCTTCCCTTGGCACCGAAACGGCAGTCGTTTCTCTTAAGTGAAAGACGCATTCGCCTAATGCGTCTTCACTTCGAGAATGCGTCTTTCCCATTTACGGAAGACAAAAAAAAAGGTTCCTATTTCGAGAACCTTTTTTCTAAAATGCCCCAAATCAAGAATTTTGCCGTATGTTCAAATAAACATTATTTTATAGCGATAAAATTCTTAGAAGCATGTTACATATTTAAGGTATGTTAAATTGCGCGATAGGAAAAGTTGACCTTACTTATATTCCCTGGGTCAAGGGAATTGAACTAGGGTTGAATATTCATATAGCTCCATTTATCCAAATAACCAAGGAATTAAGATAAATAAAAGAGAACATAATTTTGGGTAGCCAACTATTAAAGTACAATCTTATCTTATGTACTAAATATAAGATCTAGCATTCATCCACAATATTGTTAAACTTTACTAGATGAGTTAGATGCTTAAAATCATCATCAACTATTTTCACCGAACAATTGAAATCGAACTTCTTCTAAACTGCGATATAGAAGTCCCTAAACAAATTTCTTATGAAAATTATTTCTCAATCTTTTCGAGATATTTATCTCGGAAAGATGGAAACACAATACTATTTACATAATATAAATGAAATTATTCCTCGGAAGTAATTCAATGTAATGTATGTATAAGTTTTCTCAATACTATTTACATAATTTAAATGAAATTATTGCTCGGAAGCATGTCAGGTCATTTCAATGGTCAAATTCCATTATTCAAGCACACATTATTTTAACATAGTCAATGACTCAATGTGCTTTAAAAAATGAAAGTGAACGCGCAACAAACATGTGATGAGTCTATTACATACAGTTAAATTTATTATATCATAGGTCGTTCAATGTCCGTTAGATTAGATTCTATTTCTAACCTAAAAAATTGTTTTCCTATGAATTATCTTCTAATACAATCTAGAAACTAATCTAGTCTATAGATTTTGAATAAATTTATAATCATAATTTATTTCACGCCAAAATAATATTTATTTCCTGCGTGTAATCATAATGTTATCTCTTTATGATAATATTACTTAATATATTGTGATAATGCTTTTTATATAGGGTTAATATCATCTTTTATATGATTTTAGCTTTTTTCCGATTCTATTCCAACTTTTAAATCTATAAACTAAATCCTAATTTTCGCAATATGTACCAACTATCCTCATAATAACATGGAGATTTTGAAACTCAAAATTAATTGAAGGATTTTGAAGACCATGGTCTAAGTTGATTGCTCGTGTTCTTAGTTACTATTGTTGAATGTTCATTTATGTGTTTTGTAAATTTTCCAGCTCAATTACTTATTTATTAATGTTTGGCAATAAAATTGAAAACATGGTTAGATAACTCAGATCATGGTCTTCAGGATCCTAAATTAATTTTGAATTTCAAAAGTTTCGATATTATTTTTATGATGGAATTGATATACATTAAGAGAATCAAGATAAATTAAAATTATACGTTTTAAAAATTGTGGAAATATTGAAAAATATTAAAAATTGAGATAAAGAGTAATATTAAGCATTTCATATGTTTCATTAGTATTCCTTTTTATTATAAATGTAAATCATGCAGAAAAATCATACCCCTTCATCTCTTAAGATACTGTCCAATTTGTTATTTTAGTCTGTCTTCCAAAACACTATTCATTCTATTTTTGGTAACTATCTCGTCACTACCTCCACATTTCATTAACTTATTCACATAATGTTAAGCATGACCCATACATCTACCTAACATTTATAAGTAAATAAAATAATGTTATAAAAAATATGGGTTTGTTTTTCTATTTATATAGATATTTACTTAATATTTATTAAAATGTGTGTAAAAAATAAATAATGCTTTAAGCAACAAAGGGAGTAAGTAATTATTAATTCATGTTTCGTGGAAAGAAACTCAATTTCGAATTCCAAGGCCACAACTTTGAGATATTTGCGCCAAACACCCACAGATCTTATCTCGTTTTAATTTGTCGGGAAAATAATGTTTAATTCATATATAATTTTCTTAATTCATACTTTCGACTTCATTGATATATATCAGGACTTGGAAAAACATTAGTCTTACATATCTTTGTAGGCTTTTCTACATTATCACTAATAACATAAATTAGAATAATTCAGAATTGAACTTCTAACCTAATTAAAGGCTTTAGATCTCAAAAGGCAACATGCCATGCGTCTCTAACAGCATAAAGACGGGATAATTAGAAGTTTCTTCGTATTTTATTAAGTGTTCACTGCCATCAAAGTATGTATATTATAAAATAGAAAATTTACTTTTGTAAGTTATTAATTATTGTAATAAATGCATATATACAATTATATACTAAATTTTAAAATGTATTAAATATGAATTAAAATAAAAAGAATGCTATAACTATATTCTCGTTTTGATTTGAAATACTTATTAAAGAACAAAAACAAGCTAAATAGGATATTTATCTAAAGACAGAAGAATTATCAATTAGATGAGTATTTGAACTGACATAGGATGCTGTAATTTCCACATAATTTTCAGTATTTCAAATTGGATATACACATCATATTTTGTTCAGTCACTAATATTGGAAATTCCACTTGAAATATAATTGTGAAAGAAATTTATTAAATTATTTTTAATTTTGTGGTAATCTTTAAGGCTGGAATATATAATAATCCCAAATTAACATGTTATTTTTTATGTTAGTTAATATTATTAATGATGGACTATGTTTGGATTTTTATAAATAAAGGGAAAGTATAAATAAAATGATGTGTTCATAAAAAGAAAATTAAGAAGTATGCATTATTTTGTGGACACTTTAAAATGATAAAGCGTGTACTATTTTTCAGAATGAAAAGAGTAATTATTAAAAAAATTGGATTATTATCATAATTCCACAAAATAATAGCTAGGCATTTCTCTCTCTGTCGGCTAAGACCAAACGTGAAAATTTAAAGAGGCATACTCTGATATAGTACAGTGCATGAATTTCAATAAATTTAATAAATTATAATCAGAAATTATTAAATCCTGTTTTTTTATAGTAATAAATTCTAACTAAAGATTACTGAATCATAAATTTAATCACCTTATATTCACCATACGTCAAAATACAGACAATTTCTTGTCAAAAACAAAATATGCTGCTATATATAAATTAATATATAATGAGAATAGTTTAGCAGCAAACGAATTTACACGTGATCAAAATTCTAAATAAACATACATTAATCAATGAAATTACACGAACCTTCACTGCAATTACTTGCGGTTTACTGAAATACGTCAGCTTTCTCTCTCATGCCCGATGTGTATATATATGAATATGAAACACCCACGTACACACACACTCAACAAAATATCTTGTGAGTTGCGAAAACAAAGTGCATAATCATCCTCTAATCTCTGTTACATTAATTATGAAACAAATAATTGAATCAGAAAATGTATCAGAATTCGATGGTGATTGGCTCCACGCCATCCAAAACTATCTTCTCAGCGACTCCGATTTCCCGCTTGATTTCGAAGCCAATGCATCCCCAATCAGCGACGACGACGTTTCCCAAATGGTTGATGAGCTGCTATGCGACAGCGAAGTTAATGCCGGAGAAGCCTTCGGGTTCGAGCCTTCGCCACCGCCGCCGCCGGTCGAGTGGAAGCGCTACAAAGGCGTGAGGCGGCGGCCGTGGGGGAAGTTCGCCGCGGAGATCAGGAATCCAGAGAAGAAGGGGTCGAGGATATGGCTGGGGACGTACGAGACGCCAGAGGAGGCCGCCGTGGCTTATGATCGAGCCGCTTTCAAGCTGCGCGGCTCGCGGGCTCGGGTCAACTTCCCGCATCTCATCGGTTCAGGCATTCCGGAGCCCACCCGGATAACTAAGAGGAAAAACGCGGCTTTTAATAATGCGTCGCAAAAGAAGATGAATTGTACAGAATCGGATTAGGGATTGCTTAATTTAGTATTAATCCTAAATCAATGATCTGCTTCACTCTTGATCCAATTGCACATTAACTGATCGTTTTTTTACCTGATCATCAGCCACCCGTGAGATTAAATTTGTTGGCCCAGTGTTGTTAAATTAGTGGTTATTACGTGTTGGTTTTCGCGCCCATAAGGGTTAGAAACTGCGAATAAGGGCAGTTTTTTTACATAAAGAAAAACTGCATATGGTAGTGGAAAAAAAAACACCTTACATAGAGAGATAAATATATGCACACCCTCAATATAAGTGTACTTGGAACAATGCACGGCCATGAGATGATACATTGCAAGGCATAAGAAATAGTTTTCTACAAAACAATATACTCTTGTTCGTTTCATTCGATTCGGAATATAACGTTGTGGAAATAAGATTGATTTCCGACTCCGTGATTTCAATCTCGATTATTATATCAAACCGTCGCTCAAAACGATCCAGGTAAGTTCCGATTACTTCGTCCAAATTTCGCAAATTATGTAATACATTATATATCTTGGCGCATTAGGGTGAAACTCTGCTCTAATTTGATTATCATCCATCTGATCTGACAATCTAAAGCTAAGATTTAATTAAAAACCATATCAGCATACTGGTCCACCATATCAACATAATGGTATTTTGGTATACGAAAAAAAAAAATTAAAGATATTGATTTACCCATAATTAGGGGCTAAAAATAATCATAAAATCCCGAAAAAATACGAAAACAATAACAATGAACATATATAATACAGTTTGTTAACGCTATGCTGAAAATTGTTTAACAACATATTGATTATTGATTAATACTATGCTGATTTTTTCCCTATGTTGAATTATATATACTGATTGTTATTGTTTGTGTATTATATATATTTGGTCAACGCTATACTGGAAATTGATTAATACTATGCTGATTTTTCCACTATTTTGTATTATATATAATGATAGTTATTGCTTGTGTGTTATATATGCTTGGTCAATACTATGCTTGAAGTTGATTAACACCTCTATATATATAAGTGCACACAAATAGATTATTCACTCAAAGCCTAATGGATTTGAGTAGTTAATTTGGAACTGGATCGTCATTAAGTTCGAATCGAACTTTTTCGAGTAATTCACGTGTTCGCATGTTTTTCTACTTCTACTTCTACTTCTAGTCCGCCCGTTTGGATTCTTGATTTTACAATTTAACTGATGGATATTGTTCTTCGTGGTGATGTGTCCATCTTCCAGTATTTGACGCAATGCATAAAGAAATGCTCCTAGGTATAATGTACCTTAATCGTATTAATTCGCTGGAGCAGCTAGATCAAGAGATGATCTAATTAGTTCAAATTTGTATTAATTAGCTGGAGCAGTTAGATCAGACCGCTTGTGACAAAATGGTAGTAGTTAATTGCTGTCGGAAAATAACAATTTATTTGTGCAATATGATGACATTAGATTGAATAATTTAATCGGCGAATGAATAGGCTAAGTTAAAGATGGGCTGATCATAAACTTACAAAAACTATGCTATAATAGTATTAGTGTTAGATCTAGCACGTTGAGCATGGGCACTGCTATCATATTAATCTCACAATCATGAAATTCAAGAAACCTGATAAGCTAGTCGCATATTAGGTATAATTTTTATTGTAAAAAAATTATAAAACTAAATTAAAAAATTCAAATTTTCTCAATTTTATATTATGGGAATATTAATTTTATAGACTAATATTTTTTGGAAGTTGGACTGAAGATTCTCTTTGTCTAAGACTTGAAAATAAATACATCTAAAAGCACGTTTATGTATACGTGTATATAATAATTAAGCTTTTTTTACATTATCTATTATGACAAGCCTACCGTCCATACACAAGCCTGAATTATGGGCACATTCAAATAATAAATTTTATATTTACACAAAAATAATTGAATGTAACAGTGCATTATTAGAACGTGCTGAATATACAATTAAATATTGATTAAGAAGCTCAATCAGAAAATTCCCCTATGACATATTTCATTTCACGCTTAGTTTCTTCATTATTTTATGAGAGAAGATTTATTCAATGCATGCCTCGTTCTCTAGACTCGCCTTCTTGTCGTTACTTGATCTGATCTACATGATTTTCACCCAAAAAAAGGCAAAAAAAAATTCGAGACGTCAAAATAAATTTAAAAAGATGCAGTGAAGAACATCTTTCCTATTATAAACCCTAATATTATTTATGACTATTTTTCGTGTCTGGTTTTATTTTATTTTTATTTTTATTTTAATGACGAAGATGAAAAGCTTGCTGCAATAGCTCTTCCAGGGTGTACAAATTTGTATTATTACGCTATTTAATACTTTTCTTCTTTGATTTTACTTTATTCTGCTTTAAGGGCATACATATCAGTGAGCATCTTTTTACATTTTCCTTACATTATTCATGAGCCTTACATCATTTTTTCCTTAAAATTTTATCCCTTGCATTAGAGGAGAGGGCGAGCTTTAACTTTCTCTTAGACTATTCATCTCTTATTTTTCTTAATTCTTTCATAATTCATATAATTTTTAATTTCGTTAAAATATATTTAAAAATATTATTCAAATTTGAAAATTATATTACTGAAATTTGAAAATTACATTAGTTAAAATCCTAATTTTACATTATTGAAAGCAGAAAAAATACATAATTTAAATCATAAAATTACATTATTGAAATTTGGAAATTACATAATTTAAAAACTCATTGTTGAGAGTATTAGCATACTAGGTAAAGAACATCAGCATATTTTTTTTACGATTAATCAGTTCAAAAATGTTAAATTAATCAATACAGGATCATAATAATATTATCACCTGCCATTAAATAAACAAATCAATTCATAGCATGTATCATTATAGAATTTTGTAGAATATCAAAATACCAAGTAAATAACATCAGCATATAAATTATGATTAATCAATATAAATGTCGATTCTTGCGGTGTTTTTTAGAATCAATAATCAACATAACAAAAACTAAAAATAATAATTTGAATACATCTAACAGTACTGTGTTTCGAATACACAAGCTCGTGATATATTATTTGTAGATATGAATATTTAACAAGATTTTTCGAAATTTTCAAAGATATTTTTTTATGATTTTATAAGTACAATTGTTTATTCACTAGCAGTGAACTCAATATCATTGTAATAATCGAAACAATATATTTCAACATTAAAAATAAAGTTGATAAATTCGATAACATACTAACGAACTTACCGGCCGATGATGATAGAATGTTCTTGGACTGGAGCACCTTTCTGGCCATTACGCCATATACGATTAGTAATTTTAGTAAAACGAACGAAATTGTTCTTCGTAGCTTCGAATAGGTCAAATGAAGACGACGGTTTATAGGACGGTTTTTTCTAAGATTTTTGGTGATATGTTGTCTGGTATTCAATTTGAAATAACAATGAGTGTTTTTTGGCTAAATATCTGGTATGATGATTGATTGGAGATTTAGAGCAGATATTGTTCCGTCAATCTAGGAAACTACCTAAACTAAAACGCGATTAATTACATTGTATGATGGTTTTGACCCTTTGATGATAATTTTATGCGCGTGTAATGATACACGGTTAGACAAAATCTTATCCATCCATTTTCAAATCCAATGGTTTATAACTGTTCTTAGTTATGCACTAAGGATGCAGTATAAATAATTAGTACTAGCCGTTGAACGAATATAATTTAAAAACAAATATTTTAAAAGGGCTGCAACCAACTGCTACTTCATGAAAATTTAATTATGAATTAAAAAAAGTCCAAATTTTGGCTCATTCAAGCGTCTCGCGCGTGCAGCGTACTCGCGCTCTCATTGGCCAAGAGACGCAAGCGCGCCTCACGGGTGCGTGACGGGCGAGGGAAGACGACGAGCCGCGGCCAACTCTCGAGCCATCGGCTCCTATACTTGCATCGGCAGGCATTTCGTGGAAAGAGTGGGCGGCTTGCGAATCGCTGATGCCAACGCTCTTATACCCTTTAGCAGTGAATTTTAGATTTTTAGTACCTAACTATTTAGTTACTTTTTGTTATATATAATTAGCTATTTAATTTGGACATAAAGGATGCTTACAATCCTGGAGTTTGTTAATATGTTGGTGTCTACTGAGTATAATTACTAGAGTAATGAATAAAATTCGTGTATTTCGAGCCCAATGAATTAATGTAACACTAACAAGCGCAAATTAAAATTGTTATTGGGCCATATGGGCTTGGGTGGCCACTAAGGGAGAGACGAGAATGAGATACAGCAACACAATCGAGCATGAATCATTATTCAAACATACAATTTTCGATTTTTTTTTAAGGGTAACCTTACGTTCTTATCTCGCAGCAATTCTCGTTTACAAATCCAAATATAACTTTACAACTTAGGACAAAACATTGACTGTGTGTATATAAATTACATTTTTCAAAGAGTATTAAATATATTTTTTCAATATTTGTGAAAATTGAAATCGTTAAATTACATTTTTTTGTGAATTCTGCATTTATATAGCAATCGAAGGGTTGAAAAGAAAACATTTTTTTTGTGAAAATTGCATTTATTGCGCGATCGGTAGGTTGAAAATAGTTTTCTAATCACACAAGAATAATTATTATTATTTTATTGGCGGAACCTATCCCTATATATTATACTTGATTTATATCTCGTATATATATTCGATACCATTGTAATTAATTGACGTGTAATGGTTACATGAAAGACGAGATTGTTACAGAAGAAGCGACGATGATGAAATATGAAACGGAAAACTCAGGCTACCCGCAACTGCACACTAGAAACCAAGAGGTGGCCACCCTCACTTTCTCTTCTTTTTCTATTATAAGAAAATGAACATTAAATTCTTCTGCCTAAAATAATCCAAAACACCATGACGGACATGCCCAATATTCACAGCCTATAAATACCCCTATCATGCAATAACCCTATATATCATACACACACACACACACATACAAGATTTCTCCGAGGAAGGAAAAAAAAAAGAAGTAAAGAAATAAGAGAATGAAGGGTGGCGTTGTGGCAATCCTGGCAATCCTGGCGGTGGCGGCGGCAGTGGTGCAGCGAGGCGAGGCGGTGAGCTGCGGTGAGGTGGAAGTGGCGTTGCTGCCGTGCGTGGACTTCCTGAGGGGACGTGTAACGGAGCCACCAACGGCGTGCTGTAATGGGGTGAGGGCGGTGAAGGAGATGGCCGTCACCCCCGGCGACAAGAAGACGGCCTGCGCGTGCGTCAAGGCCGTCGCCATCAGCTTCAGCGGCCTCATCGACAAGGTCGCGCAGACCCTTCCCGACAAATGTGGTATCAAGCTCGACTATTCAGTCTCCCGCAACGTCGACTGTAACAGGCCTTTCCCACCATCTTTTTTGGGTTTTATAGTGTCTGATTAAATACCATTCACTGAGAGAAACAGTAGGATATGTTAGTATGCATGTGTTATGCAAAAATAATAATGAGTATAATAAACAACATATATTTGTAAAATAAAGTAATGCTCTTGAACACTCAAGAACTCGATATGATGTTTACATATCCAATCAATCTTTATATTTCAGATTACTGAAAGCACCAAGCATGAATCAAATTCAAATTCATCTCACACTAATTAGTCCATCCAATTAACTTTTAGATGAAAGGGCTAGCTAGATGGAACATCCGCATCGTTATCGTGGTCGTGATCGTGATCGTGAGCACAATAACAATTTTTAAATAAAACTCAAATCACTCCTAATGAAGGGTTGGGAACGTCCACCCAAATTTTTTCTAGGACGCCTTTGTCGGAAAATCCTATTAGTACGAGGGATACATGATACATATTCGAAACAAAAATATTGAAAGATAGAAACGAACAAGATGAAGATGTGAAAATTATAGAAACGAACAAGATGAAGATGTGAAAATTAACTTGTGTTTACAGAATAATTCATCCCAATTGCCAGCACTTGAACTAATTTACACATTGGGCAAAGTAAAGGAATTCCATCATAAGATCTAGCCACACTCTAGTGCCTTCCCGCCAAAAGATAGTAACTTTTCATTGTCTAGTTTTTTGTTTGTTTTTTTTAATTAAAAAGACTAATTAATACCAAAACAACCAACTCACGTCCGCATTTGTCTCCTTGAGTTTGTTTGACGGGTTTGCGGAATTCATTTTTTAATCGAGTTCGTTTTTAATTGATTAATTATATAATCTAGTGTGAAGAAATTTATGATAAACACACTGCATATTATCTTTTTATAGCAAGAAGCAACCATGGTTGATAAAACAGTAGAACAAACAAAGCAACTGATTTTCATTGATTGGAAAGACTGCTTACAAAGGCTCTCATATACACTATATATAGTAACGCTCAGAAGCACCTAGAAACTAGATGTACAAACCCTAGTTCACTACGAAACAACCACACTACAAAACAAACTAGCATAACTGAAAGAGACCAAAGCATACACTTCTCACGTGCTCGGTCTTGAACGGGAATCTTCATGCTTTTCCAACTAGGATGTCTTTCCAGCTAGGATGCGCTGATTGTATTTGCCGAGTGTCGCTGCATGGGAGAGCCAAGCTACCGTTACTCTTGCCTTGCATGCCCTTTGAACACTCATACTTTCCAATGCAAGGATCAAACTGCATTTGATCTTTCTTTCCATCATCGACACTGTCCACATTAAGCATGTTGACACTTTCCCTCAATTCGATCGTGTGTAAGGGGCAAACACTAAGTTTGTTCCTGAGCTTAGAGAAGAATTGGTAGCTCAAAGGCTTAGTCAAAACGTCGGCAATTTGATCAGCACTGGGAAAGCTCAAGTTCTCCAGCTCTAACCTTGTCTCTGACAAAATGAATATCCAGTTCAATGTGTTTGGTTCTTGCGTGTAAGACTGGATTACTAGCAAGAGATATGGTACTCAAGTTAGCCACCCACACAATCGGAGATTTGATATACTTAACATTGAGTTCTTTCAACAAGGAGTTTATCCAAGTAACTTCACACAGAGCTTGTGCAAGACTTCGATACTCAGCCTCGGTGCTGGATCTTGACACAACGGACTGTTTCTTAGAACTCCAAGACACCAAGTTCTTTCCAAAGAAGACACAGTATCCAGTAACTGACCTCTTGTCATCAACATCTGCAGCCCAGTCTGAATCAGAGAAAGTAGTCAGGATTGAATCTGAGCCTTGAATGTGTAGTCCATAATCCGTTGAACTAGAGAGGTATCTCAAAATCCGTTTGACAGCCTTCCAATGAGTGTCCAGAGGGTTAGCCATATATTGCCTGACTTTGTTGACAGAGTAGCTTATCTCCGGCCTAATGATAGTGGCATATTGTAGTGCTCCTACAGTGCTTCTGTATAGTTTTCCATCAATAGTTGGACTTCCCTCGGTTTTACTCAACTTCAGGCTTGACAACATGGGAGTTGGACATCCTTTGGCATCCTGCATTTTAACCTTTGCAAGAAGGTCTTTAATATATGCTCCTTGGCTGAGATGAAGGCCTTGTGCTGTGTAAGAAACTTCCAAACCAAGAAAGTGCTTCACTACAAAACAAACTAGCATAACT
>JAYDZE010574179.1:0-11632 GCA_034509125.1 Monilaria moniliformis
AGAACTGGTACATACTGCCTCATTCATAATACGATTCAAAGAGTTCTAATTGGAGACATGAGTGCTTTGGACCTTGTCACTACTGTAACCATTTTTAGGTCTCAGCGAATTGGAATGGTGCAAACTCTGGTAACTTCACCAACTTTTGGAATTCATCCAATCTCATTGATAATAAAACTCGTCATGATCCTTGCATCCTTCCTGAAAAATAAGCTTAAATAATTGATAAAGGAACTTGATGAGGATATATCTGCACCCTTTCAAGTAATTGCAATTGCAAATGCAGTCTGATTTTGCGGCTATTTTAAATCTATATAGTTCACATTATGAACGAGGCCACAATAACGTAAATTGAATTACATCAGTTCAGTTGCATCGGTTAAGTTTAACATATTTTGAATATGTGCTACTTAATTTCCAGGAGCAGTATCTCTTCTGCCATGATGTGATCATTGATGAACTTAAAGACTTCTTATCAGATGGGAACTCTCACGGCAGTTTATAATGATATTCACTGTTTCATGAGGAAGTCATCCTGATTGGCTTCTGAAACAGTCGAATTCATATTGCTGTCAAAGCTCCATCCATCTCTTGCTCGTTGGTCACATCTTTATTGAGTCAGAAATTGCAAAACTTCTGTTCTTCCACCATTTTCTGTAGGACAGCCACTAACAGTAGCAAAATCCACCATATCTGTAATATTTTGGTGTATAAAAACTACACTCACTGTATCAAAAGCACGAGCTCATCGAGTTCTGTTGCTTTGGGTGGTAGGGCTAGAGAATTTGTGCTACTACATTTGATGTTGAAACAAAAACGTATTTCAGGTGTCATTTTCAAATATATTTGTGCTTGAAGTTCAAGAACACTGGTTCTTGAGGCTTTATGTAGGCGTTTTGACTATACGTAGCTGCAAAAGATTGCATCAATTTTGACATCCATGTGATGCAGAGAACTATTAGATCGTCCCTTTAGGATAGCCTGAAATAGCAAGTCGGATCCTCTACTGTAATATTTTTTAATTGCATCTAGATGATTGCCATTTGTTAAAGAAATCTATCTATTTTTTATTATCAAAATTCACAAAAGATAACAAAAAAATTCATTTGGTAATTAAATTCCAAACTTGCTACCTTCGTAGAAAATTAGATCCAATATTTAAAATGTTTCAATAATGTCACACTTTTTTAATTTGTTGTAAAGTTGTCTCTTCCAATTTTTTTGCATGAGTTTGTAGTTGAAATTGAATGTCCATTTGGTTATTAAACTTAAAATTGATTGAGGACTCCTGAAATTCATTGCTCTGATGAAATTCTAATTTGAGTTACCATAATGCCCTAATTTCACCGTGCCAACTCTAAATCTTTTTACTCAATGAAATTAACAATCCAGGAGGTCATTCGAGATAATAGGATTCAAAAGCCCCAAGTCAATTTTAAATTTTGATGTCGGATAAATGTCTAAATCTCGATTCTTAACTTGCACAGAAAATTAAAGGAGACTAATTGACAAATAGAAGGATTGTGGCATAAAAGAAACATTTTAAAAGTTAGATCTAATTTAAAACAGGACCGAAAGAATTAGATCTAGCTAAAAGTCAACTCCAAACAAAATTGCATAGATTTTAAAAGTCGTTGATACATTGCAGTCATCCATAGATGCAATGAACAATGATGCACAATGCTGCAATCTACGATCTAATTTCCTCAAGTAGTGCAATTGTGCAAAGAGCTATTAGAATAAAGTCTCTTTTGAATGGCCTAATTGGTGAGTGTGTTTCTAACAATATACTCAGTTTTTCATGTGCTGGATGCTCTGTTTTCTTCATTAAAAACAACATTAGAAATATAACAGATTTGTGTTCGATGAAGAAATGCATTACCAATGAAAGAAGCAATTCACTAGAGCATTACAAACTAACTAAAATTTCAGCAGGAAAAGACCAAAATGTAATCAAAACCAGAATTTGGACTTCGAAAGGGAGATTACAATACAAAGCACTCTCTGCTTATTCCTCCTTACTACGAGCTGCTCTTGCGCGGTGTTTGAGCTCGGCCCTTTTCCATCTCACAATCAGATAACACAACGAAAACAAGGTGTTCACCTGCACAAAGAAGGAACACAAAATGTGGAATTAAGTCATGAAAATCACCACAAAAGGATAGAAAGAGGATAAGCAACAGCTTACCAAGATTATGATCGCGATCACCAATAAGGGCCCAGACCAGAGCACAGAGAGGAAGACTCCATTAGCGTCAAAGTAGTTCTGGCCTGCAAAGCTTTTCCAGTTGCCGGCGAGGATATGATTAAGCCTCTCAGCAAGATACACTCCTCCTACTGCACAAAGTAAAATACATACAGTTATAACCACAGCTGTGATTATCTAAAGCCTTTAAACCTACGGCACCACTAACTATAGAAATGCTGCATCTTCCAAAATCACAAAGAGGTTTTTTCAAGTGGTTCTGGAATTTAAACAAATAAGGCATTTCTATGCTTATCAAAATCTCACATCTTATTTTAATAGGTCCACCATTATTAAAGAAAAGCTCTATGGATAGGATTGTAGGAATCTTACATGCAAGAAGGAACAAAAACATCTGAAAGTTGATGTTTCTCCGTGATACAAAAACTACTAATAGCAAGATCACGTGGAAGGAAAGAAGACATATCAACCAAGGTTCCTGCAGGCAAGAAAGGAAACTCAAAGATCAGGAGACAAGCAAGTCTGTACACGAGGTATACATCTAAACACGCCAAGACAGATGGTGAAACACATAGCTAAAGAAACTTTAATTGGGCAACCAAACGACTTATATTCAGGTATTTACAAAAGCAAGCCGGCACTAGTTTAAGATACGGTCTGGTCAGAACACGACGAGCAGAAAACCACAGAAACCAGTATAAAGAGAGGATCTTGAAATGTTAAGGACATCAACAGTCGACAGGGTACCTCTTCAAAGATTTCAAATGTGAAGAGATTTCAAATTGGAAAGAGCGAAATGCTTGTTATGAGTCATACCATTGTAATTCGATTAACTGATTATTCCTTCAGAGTTTCGAACTATATTTGGTTACTTTGATCTCACTCACTCATTAGAGTAATAAATTACATAAATCCACGCAGTTCATTTTGTAAACACATTCCAGAAGCTTACATTATGAACTACATCCTAACATCCACTAGTCAAAACCAACTCCAGCTCCTTCTATGTAATCATTCCCAAGATCACACATTTCCGGAAAAGGCGACTCCAAATCTCAAGAAACAGAAACACTTAATCAGAACCTAAAAAAGCAAAAACCAAGAAAAGGGGCGGGGGGGGGGATCTCTACATACAACCCTAACATCAAATCTGGATCACCTCAAGATACAACACAATTCAATCAACACCACAGAGAAAGCAACTAAAAATAACATACAAGAAGCTCGGATTAACGCGTATGAGAACATGTAAAAGTACCTTCCAATCAATGGCGTGGAAGAAACCCATGAGATTTTCGTAAGCGGGTTTGAGCCCGGAACGGAATTCCGCCGAAAGCTTCTCCACCAGATCTGCCATTTGATCAAAGTGAGCATTAACCGCAGATTGCAGGTCCTCCATCGCAAAGTTTTTCCTCGAATTCCACCAGTCACCACCAAATTATAGGAATTGGAATCTAGATGTGATTTCAACTTCAGCCTCAACTAAGCTGAGTTTTGGGTTATTATTGGTAGATCGTAATAGAAAGTTCTCGCACGCCGAAAACGGTGACGTTTTCGAGGTGAAAAGGTTCGTTTTAGAATTAGGGCTCAAGATTTGGGAATTTGGACAGTACAATGACTGAAGTACCCCTAACCCTTTGTTTTCTCGTACCAGAGAACTTAGAATCGTGTAACATAAAAAAATTTGGCTTCAATCTTGATTTACAATGCGACGACTTGATCAAAATGTTAGTTACATCTTAATGTATTACATATATGTACACTGTCAGCGAAATATAAGCGTTAAGTTATACTTAATGGCAAAACTCATTCAGCACCAACATGTACGCAAATGGGGATCCATACTCCAATCCTATCTGACGCACGTCTAAATTGAACATCCCAAAAGATTCATTTACTTTTTTAAGAAAAAGTTTCATTTTGCTGTGAGGGCAGCATTAACGCTGCCGCAAAAGGTCCAAAAACGGGGCGGGGATGATGGGGGGTTCGACTTCGCCGTAGCTGCAATTTCAGCGCGGGGTGCGGCTGAATGCGGGGCTGCGCCGCCGCGTCGCGGTGGCGCTGCAGCTCCCATTCGCCGCATTTCCGCCGCACTTTAATTTTTATTTTATTTTTTATTTATTTATTGTGTGGTGCAGTGTGTTGCAGGTGTATTGTATGGTGCAGCTGGAGGTTACGAAATTGATTATCCCTTCCATAAAATCATGTTCCCTCTTCTCACTTTCCTCACTTTTTTTTTCTCACTTTTGTTCCTCTCTTTTCTTCCACTACTTTCATCTTATTTTAATGGATCCAAATTATGACTCATCGAGTTCTGATTCGGATGAAATGTATAAGATGATTGAATTGACACTGAAGTTGCACCATAGGAGGAAAGCTGAGTAGGCTCGAGCTGTACGTCCTCAAGCTCCGAGGATGTACATATATCGGGAGCGCGAAATTGCTGATCAACGTCTCGTTGCAGATTATTTCTCTAACGAGCCACGGTGGGGTGCAACTGTATTCCGTCGACGGTTTCACATGAGCAAATCCTTGTTCACGCGCATTGCAAACACGTTGGCAGGACGTAACGAGTATTTCCAGCAGTGCCCCAATGGTATAGACCGCGACGGACTCTCGACGCTACTGAAGTGTACGTTGGCGATTTGCCAGCTGACATACAGTACCTCATGGGACATGTTCGATGAGTACCTCCATGTCTCAGAAGCAACGGGCCTGGATTGCCTCAAAGCATTTTGTCACGGTGTCGTTGAGGCCTTCCATGATACGTATCTGAGAAGGCCCACGGTGTAGGACGCCCAAGCATTGATAAATATGCACGAGAAGCGTCACGACTTTCCTGGTATGCTCGACATCATCGACTATATGCACTGGAAGTGGAAGAATTATCCGTCGGCATGGAGAGACGACTTCACCAGTGGATATAAGGGCACCCATCCAACGATAATCCTAGAAGCGGTTGCTGACCAATGTTTATGGATTTGGCATGCATTATTCGGTGTGGCCGGCTCGAACAATGACATCAATGTTCTGAACCAGTCACCAATCTTCAACGACGTATGCGCTGGTCGGGCACCGGCTGTTGAATTCACAGCCAATGGGTGAAGATACAACATGGGATACTACTTGGCCGATGACATATATCCAAAGTGACCGATGTTTGTGAAAATGCTTGCGTGTCCTACAGACCCGAAGAGAGCATTGTTTGCTCAAATGCAGGAAGCGGCACAAAAGGATGTTGAGCGAGCTTTCGGTATACTCCAAGCATGTTGGGCCATATTGAAAGGTCCGACACGTATGTGGCAACAATCATGTATCGCTAACATCATTTATGCATATATTATCATGCATAATATGATAATCGAGGATGAATGAGAAGACGCGGCTAATTGGGGCGACGACGAAGCCAGATCTAGCTCGGGAGTGGCTACTGAGAATCTATCTCAAGGTGCACCGCTTGAATTTCGAGATTATCCCAGTCGATGTGCTTCTGTTCGCAAAGAACGAACTTACGGCCGACTCCAACGAGATCTCATCGAAGAAATTTGGGCACGCTCCAACTAATTTGAAGCATGAAGTACTTTTACTTTTTATCTATGTAATGTTTAGGAATTTCAAGCATGTCATTTTCAATTTTTAACTAATGTAATTTTAAATTTTAAATTATGTAATTTCAAATTTAAATTAAGTACTTTTCCAATTTGTTGTTATTTAATTTCATTTTAAAAATAACTTAATTAAAATAAATATATAAAATTAAAATATAATAAAAAATGATATAATGATAATAATAGAGTTGTGGCTGAATTGTTTGCGGCTGAGATAATAGTGTTGTGGCTGAAAAGTGAAATGTTGACGTGACAGCTGAAAATTGAGTTATGACTGATATTTTTGGGGTTGGGATAAGGATGTCATGAACAAAAGTCTTATTTACATAATATATATAGCTCCCATTTTGTATATATTACTTTAATTTTATTTTTAAACCGTAAATATAATTTTAAACCCTAAATTACATCCACTTCATAGAAAATGTCCCAAACTATAAGAAATTTTTAATTAAACTCCAAATATTAATTTTGTATAAAAAATATACTGCGTCCATTTTTCGGCCCCCCCAGAACAATGTCATTTTTTTAAATATTAAGGCAAAAATGACATCGTTTTATGTCATTTCGATTACAAAATAAAAATAAAAGTTAAAGATTGGCATCCGACAAGCTACATCAACATTTTGGGGGTCGAAAAATAGATGCATGATATTTTTGTTACAAAGTCGATAATTTGATGTTTAATTAAATGTTTATGATAATTCAGGATATTTTTTATATAGTGGATATAATTCAGAGTATAAAATAATATTTACCATTTTCTAAAAGTCTCATTTACTTTTAAAGTCTATTTTTCTATTAAATAAAGTCTCATTTATGTAATTAATATAACTCGTGTTTTGTGTGTATAAATTAATTTGGAAGTTCTCATTTATTTTTAAGAAAAGTCTCACTAACATAATATAACAGTATATATTAGGACGCGGCAGATCGTCACGGACTGAGTCGGAGGTGGGCGTACAGCTCCATCTACGTATATGTGGCTGCTGCATGGGAGACCATCTCATAGTTAAATATAAGTGTTAATAGGCAAACATGCCACAATCTATAAGTTGTCTAAGAAAATTGCCCTATTCTATAAAAATATATGAAAAATGTCCTAATCAAAATGAAGGGACTATTATACCCTTAGATATGATATGTGTGCTTGGCTCTTTGCGTAAAGTCTTACACATTTCTTACACATTTATGTGCAAGATTTTTGTAGGAAATACATGAAATGAAGCAATTATTGTACAATTTTCAGCTATTGCGTAAAAAAATTATGATTTTTTTATTTTAGATAAAAAGTTCAATATATGTAGATGTCACTGTCTAAATATCAAAATACTGTCGAAATCGGGGATTTTTTTTAAAGAATGAGTATTTTGGTTGAAAGTTAATTCTCTATCGAGGTAAAATGGTATCCATCCGTAAAAAGTAGTACCCATAAAAAATACAAGTACCCATTGAAGTGCCATACGACCGAATACTTGCATTTTGTCTTATTGCAGTGTACTTTGGCTCTATGTACTTTTAATTTTCAGATACCCCATACAATTCACATGATTGTGTAAATAACAATTGCTATGACTAATGAAGTGATCCTATAGGTAATAATTTTTAGTCAAAGGCCACAAAAAATTATACTAATATGAGATAATTGATTTAGATTCAGACCAAACCTCACTTAGACTCAAACACATAAAACTCAATTCGATTTCAAAAGAAATAGGTGGTTGTGAATTTATAGGCATGAAGTGGAGCAATTGGAGAAATTGAGCATTTTCATTTGGAAAAGATAATCAACCTAATTTATTATTAAATATTTTGATATGTGTTTAACTATTTGGGTGCTTTAATTTTTATTTTATTTTTGGAATAAGGCATGCTTATTGAAATGAGGGTCGAAAATTAAAATAGTCTTTTTGGAGAATGTTTAAGTCATCACAAGATATGTTGTGATACATGGTTTGATCAATTGCTCGGAAACCAAGGTACTCGATTGTAAAAGTAAGTACCCGTTTAAAGGGTACTACAAACACCTACAAGTACATGCATTTTGCGGTCGGATATTTTTTGTTTCATCCAATGAGTCACTTGTTATGACTAAAATAATATATTTATATTACTTTTATGGAATTTTCAATATATGTCACAGTGAAATATAATGGTGTATTTGATGGTTGTAACTACGTAGGCGGGGCTTCGCATCAGCTTCTTGTTTTTTCGAACAACATTATTAGCATGTTAATTTTGTGTTTCGGTCCTTCCTTTTCCATCCAATTTGCCCAGGGCAAAGTGTGTGGGTGAGGAATGATACATCCATTCTTTGTTAAGTTCTTTGGAGGTCCACGAGTTGGGATCTTATTTACCCATTTTGTCGAAGACGAAGTGTGTGAGTATGGAGCCACCTAATAACCCTCCAGGGCTGTTTGTTTTTGTCTAGAGTAAAGCATGCTAAATTGTAATTTTTGGTCATTCCGAGCATAATTTATTTTTCAAATTCTTTCAGTTTCTGCTTAGCTGTATATAGATAAGTATGACGAATTGGAACAAACAAACCCTAGTGAGTTTTGAACCTAAGTGCTAAACATATACCAACACAATTTGTTGTGTGACTTTGACGATCTCATATAGTGTTTAGCTAGAATTTGCATGCTCTTCTTGTTAAAACTCCATCAAACTAAGATTATTGTGCTTGAATGGTTTAAGGCACTTTCTTTTTTTCAGCCCACAAAGCCAAAATTATCCAACAACTATCTATCCCCTCCTAAGCTCCTTTGAGCTTGAAAATTTTCCTTCGACTCACTCAATAAAAAGCCTTGACTTTTAAAGCCAAAACCGGTCAAGATGACTCAAGAGCTGATAGGAGAAAAGATGGAGAAAATGGAGACAATAGTGAAGCCACTAAGGGCAAGATGTCAGAAAAATGGGGCAAAATGCCCAATCCAATAAAGGCACTTAAAGAAAGAAAAATGAACTCGAGATAAAAAAGAAAAAGAAAAAATCTAATGAGTCCATGTTGTGTGCTTAGGCCCGTGAGAAGATGCAAGGTATCCATTGCAGCCATGATAATGAATTGCTTGGCCACGACTCTAAATAAGTAAATAACCTTAGTCCAGATCTAAAGTACTTCATACTCTATGCGTTAAGCCCAATTACAACAAAATAAAAGACATAAAGATAGGTATGTAAAATCTACTCTAAGAGGTGGAGACGTTAGAAGGCATGGAAACCCCTATCAAGCCCATGATGGAATTCGTCCTGAGCATACACAGTGAACTATACACAAGAGTGAAGAGTGTTGGTGAGGAAAATTCAAATGCTTCATTCCTATTTTGACTTGTTTGATTGCAAATTTTTGTTCCTTTCCCTGCTTAATCTATTATGCCCTTGATGACTTGCTTAAATCTAATGCATGCTTTGTTTAGTCTTGAGTCTGTCTTTAGAGAGTTCTTTCTTCTTTGTTTTTTTAGGCAAGATCACGCAGCCACGCTTGAGGACAAATATGGTTAAAGTATGCGTGTGATGGAGTCCATTTTTGTGCTCTTTTTCTATGTCATTTCTAGGTATAGATCGAGTCCTCTTTTGTGTCTGTTTTGTTTCCGGGAGGATACAATGGTTGGCATGAGCAGGTTTGTAAGAAACAGGGCAGGATGAGAGCAGTGTGGAGAAAGAAAACATCCAACCCAAGATGAGACTAAATTTTAAAGAGGAAATACGCTAAGATACGATGACGCCCCAGGTCAAGATCTTAAAGGTCGTGGCTTAATGGACGACAAATAGAAGAAGAATAAATTATTAGCTGCTTGGTTAAAACGTCAAGACCTCATCAGATTACCTCTCAAAATGGAAAGTTTCAATCACTGTTCAGGCATAGGGTTTCAATCATTGTTTGGGCATTGAACCAGTAAGCAAGTCAAGATGGAAGAGAAAGATAGACAAAATGTAGAGGAAGAACGCTTTGACAAAGATGATGCGACGCAGCAATGGAGGAACTGAAAAGAATAAGATAAGACCGAGAAATCACCTCGCCTTAGAATGGAAAGTCCTATTTAGAGAAGAGGGAACACTTTGATCAAGATATGGGGCGCTGCTGTAAAAGAGAGAATTCCAGATAGAGAATGAGTCATGAGAAAGATAAACTCAAAGAGTTTAATCAAGAAATAATTCTTCATGCCCTACATGTGTTGGCATTCAGTCCCCGCCCAATCACCCATCTATAAATATTGTATCTTTCCATGCATGTCATTCATCATCATGTATTAGCATTGATCATCCCCAAGACACTTAGGGTCCGTTTGATGTCACGGAATTGGAGGCTTCGATTTGGAATTAAAACTTTCAATTCCAAATCCTTGTTTGGTACTATAAAAATATTTGGATTTGGAATTGAATTCCAATTCCAAATCTATCCAATTCCACAATTTGAATTCTATAGTTAAAGTTATGATTTGGAAATTCAAATAAATGCAAAATTGAGTACATCTCGAACACACACAACATACACTGCACACAAACACACACTACACACACTGCACACAATACACATACTGCAAACACTGCACACACTTCACACACACAACACCCACTACACATACTGCGCACAGACACATTGCACACAATACACAAACTACACACACACAACAAACACAGAGCACACACGACAAAATTGCACACACAAAACACACACACACATTTTACGCAATACACACGTTGCACGCAATATACACACTGCACACACAAAAACACACACGGCACACAAAATTACACACACAACAAACACATATCTCACATGACAACATCGCACACACAATACACACACTACATAGACTCACAACACACATAACAAATATACATGACACACACACACACACAACACATACACTTGCACACACAACTCATAATCTATAAAAAAAATAATGTAGAATTACATAATGTATATAAATAAATAAAAATATTCAATCAAAAATCAATAACAAATCTTGTTTATTTTTTAACTTACCAAACAAAGAATTTGGAATTGAATTAGAATATTATAACTTCAAATTCAATTCCATATAATTGCAATTCCAAATCAATTCCAAATCCATTTTACCAAACACACCCTTAGTTAATTTTTATATTTCTATTATGCTCTAGTTTGGGCAAGACGTTATCCATTTCATTTTATCGTAAGTTTCTATTTGGTATGTCTCTCTTTACTTCAATTTGTTTTGTTCTTTACTTTATGTCTGACTAAGATTATAAGCTTGGGCAAGGCAAGATGAAGCGGAAATAAACTTGTAAATCGTGAGTTTAGTAATGGGCTTAAAAATTTGTTTTCGAAGTGCTTGTGCTTAATCTAAATAGTTTAATTCATCTTGATTAGTTAACAAAATATTAATCAATCAAGTACAATTATATCACAAATAAATCAAGGTTATAGAGTGCATAATGATCACAAACAATTAAAGTAGACTACGGTCTGCATTTGTCAATATCGGGTTTGTTTAGGTGTTGTTGTCATGGGCAGGATGGTTGGCTTGAGTAGGGTGTCCTTTGTTTCCTAGCACACTGCAAAGACAACTTGAATCTTGGGGTGGTAGAGTGTGTGACACGTGACACTAAGGGCTCATGCTACCAAGGGTCAATAATCGGTATACATATATACAGTGGCGAAGCAACGTTGGGGCCTGGGGGGCCCATGGGCCCCCCAGTAATTTAGAAAATTTTGAGGGGTATTTTAGTAATTTCACATTTATAAATAAAAAAATATATAATATTAAAAATCAGGTTTGTTTTTCTGATCTTTTCAGCAAATTCAACACAGCCTCTCGGCCCTCTCCTCCCC
>JAYDZE010574190.1:0-29904 GCA_034509125.1 Monilaria moniliformis
ACTTTAATTTATACATAATTTTTTTATATTTATTAAAAATATATAAAATAATTAAATAAAAACCGCCTAGGCCCCCCAGGCGCTAGGCCCCCCTCGGCCGCCCGACTAACGCCTAGCGCCTTCCGCAACCTTGGTAATTTGAAAACCGTTAAAGGGTCTGCACCTATACAATTTTTTTTTTATTTATTAACTTCAGAAATTCAATTTAGACACGGGAGATTCTAAACTATTTTATAAAGATTCATAATTGTATTTTACTTAAACAAATTATCTCGTTTTCTCAAATAAAACACTTCATAGATAAAGTACAGAAATCAATTTAGGCACGGGAAGATTATAGAGTATTTCAAAAATATCCATTAAATTTAGTACTAAGAACAGATAAATATTGGATATCAGATTTAAGTATAGAAACATTTTTAAGAAAAAATCCTAAACATCGAAACAATATTCCATATTTTCTCCATCTAATATCTTCCTCCGTCCACTAAAAATAGTTATGTTTTTCTTTTTTGGTATATTCATGAAAACTAGTCTCATTCTATTTTTAGAAAAAAATTCACAATACAATACGCATAAACATCAATTTATTTACAATTTATACCAATATGATCCACTATTTTATCAACATTACATTAATCATTTTTTTTCTCTCCAACAATTTTTTTCTCTCTCTTACTTTATTAATTATGCATTAAAATTCGTATTGTACACTAATAAAATTATTTTTAATGAATAGATGGAATATTATACTAAAATCCCACCGAAAAAATAGATCCCAAAAAATATCAATAAACTATTGAATAGGACATGAATTTGTGTATAATAAGCATAGGTTCTTCTGCATAGTGCTAAGGCGGCAACTAAGGTGAATTGGGGATTTATTTTCTTAAAATAGTTGTGGGAGCCGACCAAGTCTGAATTTAGCACAAGCTTATTGTCTAGCAAGTTTAGTGTATTTAATTTAATCCGAGTGGATATTACAACTTTACCCCTAGTCGAATTAATTATACATATTTAATGTTGGGTCCCTGTATTTAATGATAATTCTAGCACATAGTTCAAGAAGTTGGAGTTGTGGGAGCAGACAATACTGCCTTTCCAAGTTGCATGGGATAATTACTCTCACTTGCCCAACACATTTTCACATTGGATTCTGCTGCTGATTGGGACACAATTCATGTGATTTATTTGTTTTCTCAATCATCAATTTCTGAACCAATTTTTACACCCAACAAAATTATTTATCTGATTTTTTCAACTATATATATGAGTTGTATCTCTTTTTCTTTGTCTTTTAACCCATTTTGTGGATTTTAGTGTGTTTGTTTTTTGTTTACTCCTATACACCAATAGGGATGGGACTAGTTTGTTCCACATTTTAATGAAAAATGTATGTTTGTTAATGCGTTCGATATATATACACATTACAAACTTGTCTCGCCCTTTATTTGATATACTATATGCATATTACATTTGTATCTTTTGATAGTTCAGGTATTAGGATTAGTAATTAATATATCAACTTGAATCAGTGGCGGATTCAGAACCAAAAAAGGGAGGGAGATAAGTTAAATGATAAAAAATTAAATATGATCTCCAATACGTTCAAAACTTTTGTTTCTTCCAGTCATACTTCTCTTTCTTAGTTTCAATCCTACGAATCTGGTCATCTGGATGGAAATGCGACAATAGCGGTTTTACTGCGACCCTAAGAAAAATTAGTCGTTAGGGGGGGTCGGCCGCCCCCTCCCGACCACCCTTACATCTGCCACTAACTTGAACGGTCTTTATGTATTGCTCTATTAAAATTGAATGTACGATTGATTAATATACACATGATGGGGTTCAAATTACACCTTACTTTTAATGGGCCAAAAATCCACTAGGAAGGTCTAAGTCCATCTGAATAATCGACATGACCTTTAGCCGGACGACCCGAAAGATTGTAAACTATGCCAACATCCCGAAAAGAAGACCCACTTAAGTCCAAGATTCTGTATGTGACAGGAATCCTGAAAAAAAATTCTTGAGTTTCATGAATCTAGAGAGATCCCACCTTCAAGAAGCTACCCAAAAAAAACCCCTTCTATTCCTATGTTGGTTTATACGCCCTTGTCATTTAGAAGACAGTTAACATGGTTGGAAACTGCACAAAACAGTTATAAAATTGAAAACATATATATATATATATATATATATATATAATCATGCGCACAACATGAACGATGTAGAGGCGGTAATAGATTTCAGGCGGCTATTCGATGGGCTTTAGATGGCAAAAGGAATACGAGTTACTTTCAGGTTTGGGTGAAGCAGAAGAGGGTTCGGTCTCACATCCATGTGATTCAGGATGGGGTGAGGACTCTCACCAAGGAGGAGGACATCAAGTCCTCAGCTGCGGGCTTCTTTTAGCGTCTTCTGACTTCGGATATGGATGAGCTGCAACAGCCAGATCTGAGTTTACTGCATAAATTGTCGGAGTTTGTGGATATGGATGAGCTTTGTGCCATGCCGAGTAAGAAGGAGATCAGGGTGGCTGTGTTTAGGATCAGTGGAGATAGCGTATGTAGTCCTGATGGGTTCACATCCCTTTTCTTCCAGCAGTGTTGGGATGTGGTCAGAGCGGATGCTGTGGAGGCAGTATGAGAACTCTTTGCGAGTACCCCCATGCCAAGGAGCTTCACGGCCACCACCATAGTCCTCATTCCAAAGAAGGTCAATCCGGTGACATGGGCTAAGTACCGCCCAATTAGCATGTGCAACGTGCCCAACAAAATCATCTCCAAGATCTTTGCTTCCCGTTTGACGTCTTTGCTTCCCTTTATGTTGGCACCAAACCAGAGTGGGTTCGTGCTTGGTAGGCTTTTGAGCGACAATGTGCTACTAGCTCAAGAGTTGATTCATGATCCCAGGAGGAGTGTGTCAGCGCCTAATCATGCTCTCAAGTTGGATATGGCAAAGACATATGATCGGGTTAAGTGGCCTTTCTTGTTGCAGATTTTACAGGCGATGGGTTTCTCGCCTATGTGCATGGATAGGCTTCATCAAGCATTGTGTCTACTCATGCTGGTTCTAGATGCTCGTCAATGGAGCTCCTGCAGGTTTCTTCCGATCTACCAGAGGTCTTCGGCAGGGAGACCTGTTGTCTCCTTCTTTGTTTGTGCTTGCAGCGGACTATTTATCGAGGTGTCTAGACATGTTGATTGTTGGGGATCAGAGTATGGAGTACAGATTTGCGAAGCAGAGCTTCCCTATTTCGCATCTTTCATATGCAGAGGATACCTTCATTTTCACTCAGGCCAAGATGGAGTCGATTGGCCTTTGGTGGAGTGTTTGTCCCACTATTCGGCTGTTTCTGGGCAGCTGGTCAGTAGCGGGAAGAACAACTTCTACATCTTTGAGAAGCATGATGAGTTGGCGCCGATGATTGAGGAGGTAGGGGGCTACTACAGGGGGTCCTTTACTTTCACATATCTTAGGGTGCCCATTTATCGTGGCTATCGGCGGGCAGACCTCTTGTTGTCTATCAGGCAAATGATGTTGTTTCGGCGCCTCGCTATGTGAAGGCGCTTGCTAGGATGGATCAGTTGGGTTACCCCAACTTTAGGTATCGCTATAGGGATGTCTGAGCCTTATCGGTGTCTTCCGCCTCCCTTGATTGTTGTATCTCTTGCTTTTGAGGGGATTGGACACTTTTGTGTCTCTCCTTTATGTATGTTCTTATTGTTCTTCCTTAGTATAGGTGAAGGTATTGGCCATAATGGGCTTTGCCTTTGCTCTTGCTTATGTATTTTGCCTTGGTTTTGGCCCAGTTGTGGGCCTGCCCTATAGTTAGTTCTTTGCTTCGTCATTTTTGGGTCAAGTCACTTTTAGACTTGGTCATGTACAAAACATGTGATTTATTGTTTTTGGGCCTAGTGGCGCTGGAATCGTCGCCCCTCTGTCCACCGCGCCACTAGGCCGCCGTCCTGTCAGGCGTACATTTTGTACTTTCCTGTTTGAAGTATAACTATATATATCCGGTGTTAATTTCCTAAAAAGTTGGTATTAGATTATAATGATAATTGTATCAAATAAATTATTAAATTTCAGTTTATTTTAAAATAAATATTAAACTTATATTATATTCTCTACAGTTTTAATTTATTTTTTTTAATAATTTTATTCCACATAACTACCGAAATGTCACATAAACTTTCCTCTTTAACCTAACCCATTAATACATTTGCCGCCTCAATTTTAGAGTAACTATGTGCGTAGAAAATTTGTTTAACCTCGTTCTGAACTTAAGAATTTGCCCTTTTCGATGATATTCAACCAAAATCCATCCGTCGTCTCCCTTGTAGTCATGGAGCTCAGACATTATTAATTTAGTATTTATTTTGAAAAAGAAATATTAAAGTTTAGTAATAAATTCAATACAAATGCCATAGTTTAGCAATTTTTTACGAAATTAACCCCTATTTATGCCTTTAATCTTAACATATTTTAGAAGTTCAACAGGTAATAGATAATTTTCAATGCATATATCATAGTTAGATCCACACATATATTTAATACTTTGTTGGAATTAACTTTTTTTTGGCTTTACCAAAATTGTCTAAATATATATTGAATTATTCTTCTAATTTTCTTGAAATTATATTGATGTTCGACTCAACTATTATATTACAAATACTTATATAATTCTTCGCTAATACTTACTATTACGCAATTAACTAAACATTTATTTGTATTTCGTATAACCATTGGTTTCGATAAATGGGTACAGTGCATTATATATCTAGTAATTAAGAACATGCACTACTCAAGTACTCACAAAAGATCAGTTCTTTTTCTGACTGATATAAATAAAATTTAACAATATGAAGAAAACAAATCGGACCCCATGCCCCATTGTTCCGTGACCAACAAAAATTAATATTCGCATATATATAGGGGTATATTAGGTTAAGAACATCCCTATATTATTTAACTAAAAACAAATCTCGAGCATTGGTTTACACTAATGGACGGTCCAGATTATAACATCCGCATCAGCATTGCAGCTGTAAACGAATAGCATTACATGGTTATTTTTGTCTTGGGCGAAATTTTTGAACGGGAGTTTGATATGGTAATATCCGAGAAATTAGGTACGATTGAACTATCAAATCTACACCCCATTACATCACATATCTGTGGAAATATTTGATTTTTACAACATTTAATATTTGTTTTCCAAAATATCATAAATAATTGTGCTTTAATATTTGTTGTATATGACAGCATATGATTATTTTTATTAATGCTAATGTTGTCTAAAAATAATGATTACTAATCTGATAAGTAATTATGTGTAATTAATACTAGTTTATCTATAATGATATTGTTATTGTAGAAGTGTTGATTTATATTAGATGTTATGTTTCTGGCTAACCTTATATTATGATCTGCATTATGGCTTAGTGCAAGTGATTCTGCTAGCATTGGTAATGATGTTGTTTACTTTGAGTAATGCTGATTTGTATTACATGTGATACTTCTGGCCTAAGTTTATTTTATTAATGCTAATGTTTTCTAATTATACAAAAAAAAATCCACGATCCTACAATTTTTGGAAAAATTCAAAAATCATGGAATTTAAGGAGATCCCATGATTTTCCCTAAATTGTAAGATTTAAGGAGATCCCATGATTTTCGCATTTTTTCTAAAATCGTGGGATCATGAATTTTTTTTTGTACAATTATGTCTTATAATGATTTTTGGCTTCTTCTATAATATTGTTTTGGTTTCTATCAAAATGTCATGTTACTGATTATCTTCCCTCTGATCCTAAAAATGTGTGGATACGATTAGTTCTTAATTCTATCGAAAAAAGTGAATTCTCATTTAATTACATGCAAATTTAAAAAAGTATGAAATTATTTAGACCATTGATCTTTAGAATATCCACGTGGAAGCAGAAAGATAAAGAGCCTGAATTTGTTAGATATATTTCAATAATAGAACTTGGGTTTTGGCAAATGTTAGTCAATAATTTTAGCAAGTTGATACCGTTTTCTTGAACAAACAGAATATTTAATTATGGAAAGTTGTTCTAAAATTTTAATTCCACTTGAAAACCAACCCTAACTTGTGGCTGCACCATTTTCAGGCTTCGGGAAACCTCTTCAAATATTATAACAATATAGTTATTCTTGTAGTATTTTTGCTTAATTAATTGTATGCATCTGGTGTTATTTAACATTTTGAAGCGTTTGTGTTAATTTATGGAACTTAGAAGTCTGAAAAAGAGTAAGGAGATTTTAGAGAAGATAGACTACAGCAATTAAAGTACCAAGATTGTTGGGATAATATAAGCAGCTTCTTTAGCCAATTTAGTTGATCTTACTTTACTGGAACGCAAATAAAACATGCAATTTATAGAATTAAATCCTAAAACATGTTTCTAGTTGGTTTTTGAGATTTTACCTTTTGAATCTCTAAAGATATGACGATGGCTCGCTCGTTCTCCACGTGTAGAAAACGATTTCAACCTCAGAACTTCTAATATGTTATCTACTCCTAGGGTGGAACAAAACTATCAAACCTATAGAACTTGAAAGAAAATGAGAGAACAAAGTGAAACTAGGAATAAACCCCTAGTGATTTTCGGGGAAAAAAAAATGTGAATAGTGTGTGCTTGTGATTTTCGAAAATCACAACTAAGTTTAGGTTCAGATTAGGGATCCAAGAAAATTTGGACTAGGTCTCCCTATTGTGCTCTTACTAATTAAATTGAGCCACAATTTAATATAAGCACAGAATATTATTTTGTACCACTACAGAAATTAATATTGGCTTACCCGTCCAAATTCAAATTACAGAAAATCTAGGCTTCCTTTTTAATTATTTTATTTTCCGTGTTTAATATTTCAATATTCATTAATTAATTTAAACATACTGCTGGTTATAATTAATTAATATATTTTACCAAAAGTGCTCTAGTTCAAAATTCTTTATTCATTATACTTTGGAATAAATTTCAAGCCGACCTGGCTTCTGTATAATAAAACCTTTTATTGAACTCATCTTGAGGATATTATCAACCCAAACTCACCCGGGACACGACTCAGTACAATAACAATCCTAGCAGCTCTTAGTCATTAATTATCACTGCCCAAAATATCAGGATTCTTGGACTACGAAAAGCCCTCACCTTTTGATAAATTAAAGTAGTGAATAATTAATAACATATGCTCAATGTTCTATGCAAAGATTAAGAAATAAATAATCACCGAAACCCCGTCTTTCAGTAATCAGCAAGAAAGATTTATCTCACGTGAATCCTTTTAATGCTATGCCACACCAGTGTCTTTTGTTTACCAAGGTTAGTAAATGTTTGGACTGACACTACAACCTTTCGCGATAGATTGTCTAAGTCTATCTAGGTTGTGAAACTTGGTTTTCTTTTGCAAGAGATCGGCTGAGTAACCTTCAGTGATAACCTGATCACCGCTCAGTCTATAGTGCAAAAGATAGATAATAACATAAACAATATGAAAAGCAAATTAATGTGACAAAACAATAATCTTCTCATAAATTAGGAAATAAGATTTTACAAATATATAAAACAGCTCAAAACTTGCTTTTCAGTATATACCCTAATAAAGACCACTTTATCACTCACAGACGGGACAATTAAACCAGTATGATGTGAAAAACATATTCAGAAGAATATTGTAGTAACTTAAATTTGTCACTTAAACTATGTTTTATCAGTTAATTCATTAAAATAGTTCAAATATCATCTTGACAGAAACTTTATTCTTCTCTCGAAAGATGCGTGACAACGTAAATACTTTATAGATTTAAGGAAAAAACTAGATAGTCCGGGTCATTGTAGGGGGCAAAAACTAATAAAGAGGAAAAAAATAAATTTAATTTTGAATTATAGAAAAATAAGTTGTTATGCCCACGTCAGATGCAGTCTAACATGTCATGCCTTGCAGTACACTTGTTTTTTAACTAAATAATATCTTGCTTTGACTTAAAGTATCTAATCAAACCATTAAATGTTACAGTAATTGAATAATAAATTAGTCCCTACCATTGCATGACTTGGTTAACCCCTTGATTCGTTTCCATTCTCATCCTCAATTTCATATTTTGGTTCAATTCAGTATCTTTCCACAATTTCAAGTAAAAAAGAAATATTTTATTACATTTTTATATACAAATCTGTACTTGGTGAATTTAAATCAAATATGAGGTTGTAATCTGAATTTATTTGATTTGATTTTGAGCACTTTCTTACTTTGACATTTTAAGAACATGTACAAACCTAACCAAAACCATGTGGATTTTCGTTTGATTTTTAGAGGATATGTTTTGCATAAGTACGGCAGGGGGCAGCTATACTTTTTCCCCCCTTTTTTTGTTACTTTATAAATTAAATAAAAATTATGTTGGATTTTAGTCATAAATCAAGAGAATTCATGGGATCTTTCTTAGCAAGGAAATCAAAGTTTAGTCATATTATAATGACAGTTGGTCCGTCGAATACTTGCCTTAATACAAATTAGTTTTCTTAGAATTTTCATGATTAATAAAGCCCCGGTACAATTTTGTTTGTCAAACATATGCAATCGAAGCATGTATGAAACAAATTATTCAATCCTATCATATCAAAAAATTCCTTTCAAGAGAAACAAATTATATAATTTAAAAGTAAAATAACCTCTAGAATTACTTAAATCATCTCCAACCAAGCAACCTTTATACCAAAAAGAGGGAGAAATAAAGGGGGGTAGGGAAATAAAAAGAAAAGCAAACTTTATTCCATAAATAAAAGGTTGGTGCAGAATCTTTATGCAAAAAGAAAAAGAAAGGTGCCTACAGACTATAAAGAGAAATCGGAAGCATATGCTTCAAAGATGCTCACATTCTAAAACACAATAATTCAAATCTAATGGATATGGTTAAATTGCCTCATAAGAAACTAATAATAAACCCAAAATCAACAATAAATCATGATGTCTCAAGGTCAAAACTGCAATACCATACTAATAATCTTGAGTTAAAATCCACACGAATTCGGATGTCTCAACGAGTACAGATAGCAAAGGACAACAACATAAAAATATGTGGCTATAAGAAACACTCAACACTTGATTTCCTTCAAACCATGGGCGAAGTACAAAAATGTTGGATCGGTCGCACCTTCCTTGTAGTAAGCAAACACCAAAGAGCTATCATCGTGCATGCTCTCTCCGACAAAACTAAGATCAAGGAAAAAGTATACATTCATCATTCTAGCAAATATGCTCGAGAAAAAACATGCACAAACATTGCAACCTTAAGAATGAATCTAGGTAATACCAAAGAAAGAACTATGAGTTTTGGTTCATAAGTTGGAGATTAAGCCCTTATTGTTTGTTCTCTTAATGCATGTGTGTGTGTGTGTACCTAGACATAAACGAGGTATAACAATTGCAATGTTATAAGCAAGAGAGAAATAGAATTCATACAATTGAAGATCTTTGATTTTAGAGACCAGATACTTGGTTGCACCCTCAATGGACTTTTTGAACTCCTCTTGCTTCTCCGCATCAAGCTTAGGGGTCAACGTCTTGATGTACTTCTTGATATATCCAATGAATTGCTTCTTGTCAAACGGAGGTTGCTCCTATAGAAAATATGGTCACACCACAGAATCCAAAAAATCATAGTCAAAAACATAAATAACTGCAGAGAGCAAACCTGCAGCCTGAATGTGTCAACAATGTCGACAACTTTGACAGCTTGGTCATCAACACCTTCATCCTCACCGCCACCTTCGGCCGAAGGGTTGGCGCCAATGTTGACATCAACTGCTCCAGTAACTACCCACTGTGTATAAGAAGAATCACATCACAAGGAAAATTAAAACACATGGATCAGACAATTCAAACAAGCAGATCAATCACAGAAAGTGAAGAAGTCAAACCTTTCCCTCCACTTCCCATAGACAACCATTCTCAATTTCCTTGTACGGGAACGAGTCAGAGAGGAGTTCATCACCTACAAATTGCATAGCTTATTTAACAACCAAATACACTAAAGGAACAAGATATCGAAGACAAATTCATCAAACACCCAAACAAGCACAAGCTAAACAAGTAGCCTAAGTAAAATATATGTTAAGTAAAATAAATCTCAAAAATCAGAATGATTGCAGTAACAATAGTAAAATTAGGTTAAAGATAAAACTTAAAAATAAGAAACAGTAACAATAGCAAATTATGTTAAGTAAAATAAATCTTAAAAATCAGAATGATAGCAGTAACAATAGCAAAACTCAATCTTTGAAGCTCTTGAATCATCGAATCCTAAATCTGAATGGTAGCATTAACCCAAATAATTCATTAACAAAGCACAATCAAGCCCAGCCCAAATAATAAAAAGGGCAAAATATTAAACCTTAAGCTAGAAACAAATCTCAGCGCAAATAATAAAAAGGCCAAGTTAAACCTCAGCCAAAAACAAATCTAGCGTAACAGAAAGGTCTGATATCTTCATAAAAACCTTAATCGTATACCAAAAACCAGCCAAAAAAGGACATTCAACAGCAAAATTCAATTGAATCAGATTCAGATCTATCACCCAACAACAAACTCGTTAGGAAAAGAGATAACAGCTGACGAATAGATCTAGACACGACCATTGAAAACCGTAACACCATAAATAAATTCAAGTTCAAATTAAAAATGATATATCTATAAATTAAAAACAATAAGAAAATTTACCGGTGAGCAAATCTTGATAGACCAACATGATTGCAGGATTTTCAGCTCTCAATCAAGGACCAAGGTAGTCGAGAGAGAGACTGAGAGGAGAGAATTATTAGAGAAGAGAGAGTTGATATATATAGACGAGGGCGAGGGTTTTCGGCAATCTCACGAGTTGTCTTTTATTTACAATTTTGCCCGTTTTGTAACTATACTATTGGGCTGGGCCTCTTTAGAGTGGAAATAAATACCGAAAGCCAGAAGACAAATTTACGACTAATAATAATAGGTATTTAAATAGCACAAGTCTCCCAATTCATATTCATCCCCTTTGTAAGGCTGGAAAATGGACGAACGAATCAACCCCGTCATATCTTTAAACTCTGTCGTGCATGATAACACTAGAGGAAAAGCTGCCCTCGTTTGTGGCCATCTATTTCACTTGGGTGCATTCTCTGAATTTTCTTTATAACATAAATTTATTCTTCACTATTTTTTAAATTTATGTTAATATGGTTTTGATGCTTCGGACATTATATATATATATATATATATATATATATATATATGTATGTGTTTTAAATAGTTTGAAGTGACATGCTTTTTGAAAGATCTATAAGGCATCAATAACACGGCGTCGCGCGAGACGGCCACGAGCCGCGTTGCAAAGAGGAAGCGAGACGAGGCGTCTCGCACATGTGAGGAAGGTGGCATGCACTCGTTGTGCACACGTCTAGCGCGCGGGCCTCTCCGCCAATAAAATTGACATGCGCACCACACTCGTTGGATGTGCAAGTTGGTGAGAAATAATATTTTTTTAATCGCAGAAAGAAACATTTTTTTTAATTCGGTCGTTTTCAATCATTGCATTTTTTGTAAATAGCCGTCGAGTGGCTTTTTTTTATTTTATTTTATTTCCTTTTGTTCATTTTCCACATCTATAGTATATCTCTCATTTCACCTCAGTTTCATGCCACAATTCTAACTATTCTACTAAAACTTCTCTCTATATTTCTCTCCAACTATCTTGCAAATTATGGATGCATACGGCGCCGGTTATCGGTCCAACAAGGGTAGTTTGTCCGATGAGTGCAATCGTCTTTGTAATGTGCTTCAATCGGTCGCACTGGTCATTGCTCGTTATTTGACTGACGTTCCATCGGTCACTAAAGTCCGATCAAGAATATATGTGCACCGGGAATGAGAAGTCGTCGCTGCTTGCCTCGTGGAGGATTATTACTCCAACTATTCGTGATGGGGGCGGATGTACTACGTTGTCAGTTTCGTATGCATAAAGATATATTCATGCGCATAACAAATACGTGGTGATGCGTGAAGAATACTTTCAGCAGCGGTCAGACGTGCTCGCACGACAAGGCTTTTCAATGCTCCAAAAATGTACATCGGCAATCCGACAACTCGCAACTAGTAGAAGTTCTGATATTTTCGACAAGTTCTTGCATGTTGCCAAATTGACGGAATAAGAATGCTTAAAACGATTCTGCAAGGCCACTCGAGATGCATTCGACGTAGGCAATTTGAGGGCACTCATAACCTAAGACTGCTAGCAATTGCTCCGTATGCACAAGGTACGGCACAACTTCCCCGTAATACTTGGTAGCATCGATTGCATGCATTGGGCCTGGAAAAATTACCCAATGGCATGGAGGAGCGTCTACACCAGTGGCCATAAAAGGCTCTCATCCGACCATCGTGCTAGAACCATTCGCCGGCCATCGACTATGGATTTGACATACATTTTTTGGTTCCTCGGATCCAACAATGACATAAATGTCATCAACCATGCAACATGTCTTTGCGTAGAAGAGCATCGACGGTACGCTTCACAGGCAACGACCATCGCCACAAAATAGGCTACTATGCCGACGTTGGGGTGCGCAAAACCGAATTGAGACAATTGAATTTTGGTCGGTTCAGTTCGGTTTTTAGTCATTTATGGTTCCATTTGGTTCTTGGATAAGGTTGAACCAAAATGCCGAACTTTAAACATTTAATATCTATTAAATATATTTCTTTATTTCTGTAATTCTAAACCTTGAACAAATCCTAAAGTCTGATATATCCTTGAATTTGATTGTTTTGATTATGATTTTTCTTTAGCTATTTTGGATAATAACTTTTGATTATAAAATGAGAATGCATTATCAAAACCTTTGGTTAGTTTGGTATTAAAAACAGAAACCGAAGTTTGAAGTTGGGTCATTTCTGTTTAGTTTCGGTTTTTAGGACTTGATCGAATGCACGCCCTATTGATAGCAAGATCTTAGCTGACTGGTGTAGTGATGGATTTTCTTAATACTAACTGTAGGACGCGTTCCTAGTCCTGTCGAGCAAGGAGATCCGTATCCAGGCCAGCCACGGGGCATCATCGGAGGCAGCAGAGATCGAAGAAGAAGGTGGAGACGGAGGAGGAGCATCCACATCCGCTTCAAAGGGAAGAGCCATCACTCAAGCAGTGAGGAAAGGCCTAATCCAGAACGCAATCCCCATCTTCATCGAGCTCAAACGCCTTCTCGAGAGCAAGAACAGCCTCCTCGTCGGCCACCTCATGGACTGCCTCCGGATCCTGCTCAAGGACTACAAGAATGAGATCGATGACATCTTGGTTGCTGACCGGCAGCTGCAGAAGGAGCTCATCTATGACATGCAGAGGTACGAGTCCATGAAGGCCAAGACCACGGCTGCTGATGCAGTTGCCACGGCGAGGAGGTCGGAGGTGTACCAGTCTCCTAAGGGGGTGGCAAAGGAGACGAATCCCAACACGATAAGGAGCAAGCTGCCATGGAATCTGCAGAGCAACTCCAAGGTTGCTTTGGCTGTGGCTGATGCTGCAGCTGCTGCCACAGCGCGGTCCGTGCTCAGGGAGGTGAACATGGGCGCCTCCACACCTCTTGGCTCGATTAACGTGCCCAAGCTGAAGTCGCGGATGGGGGAGGCTAGTCATGGAGGAGAGAAGCCGGCTGAGGTGATAGAGTCTCTGAGGAGGAGACAATGTTTTGACTCTGATGATGAGAATTGATAGAAAGATGATTAGAGTAACATTTTGTAAAGAATGATTGTCTAACCATTGTATAGTAAAGTTGTTCAATTTTTGTAGGAATGATTCTATCATAAATCTAATTTTAGCATCTGCATTGTTACTGTTAGAAAAGGAAGAGATTAGTTTACATAATTAGATGATTTTATTTGATATTATTTCCTTAATACAAAGTTTCCTTGTACATTGTTTCCAACCCTATATGAAGGGTATGTAATAGACGAGGTATTGTATCAATCAATAGAGAAATACAAGAAAATCTTTTCTCCAATCATGTCTCCAATACCATTTAACATGGTATCAGAGCAGGCAATCCTAGGAACTCAGAATTCAATTCATCACAGTTCCGTCTAAACCTTTCCCGAACCTTTAACTAAAATCCCTGCATCGAGACAAGATGTCAGAAACCGGTGATACAACAAGCAGTACAGATAATCAGAATGGAGGAGGGAACAGTGTCCATGATACGTTGACACTTCAACTTGCAAACCTCTTACGAAATAGCCTTGGAGCTGCAATTGGAGGTAACTCCGACAACTTATCAATCGGACTTAAACTCAGTGGGGATAATTACCCACTATGGTCTACCTTAATGAAGAAAGCCATCGGTGGAAGGGGGAGGGCCTCTCACATCACTGGAGTTCCTCGTCCCTCATCACCCACAGATCCTGCATATAGCCAATGGGAACAAACAGATCAGTGCGTGTTCACTTGGCTGATCCAAAATATTGAAACCAGCCTCGTGAACAACGTCTCCCAATACCCGACTTCAAAGAATTTATGGGATGGACTTGCAGTAACATACGGCAGCGGAGGAGATACGCTGCAAGTATTCGACTTACATAGGCGAGCCAACACTATGAAACAGGGCACGTTGACCTTAGAAGAATGTTGGAACACATTCCAGAAAATATGGATGACGATCGATAGCCGAGAGCCTAACCCGATGAAACATGCCGAGGACATATTGATTTACAACAGAATTACCGAACAAAGAAAGCTTTACCAATTTCTTACCGCGATCGATGACCGGTATGAATCGGTAAAGAGGGACATATTGAAGCAGGAGCCTTTACCCTCAGTCGAAGCCGCATATGCTGCTATCCGCCGGGAAACAGCCCGGGCTCACATACTAAAGCCGGCTGCTTTCGGTGAACAGAGCCGGTTCGATTTGGAGACATCACAGGGCATTGGGGCTGGTCTTGTGGCAACAAACCGTGGACGTTTCGAGTCTAATGACCCACAGGGAAGCGGGTTCCAGATCAGAGACAAGGGGCGAGTTCCAGCCGGACAATCGTCCGGACAAGCCGGTCGAAATCGGGACAGAGAAGACAAGAGCCATCTCTACTGCACACATTGCGGGGTTACCCGACACACCAAAGAGACATGCTTCAAGCTTGTCGGGTACCCGGAATGGTGGGAGGAAAAGAAATCGCAAGGGAAGCAGCCACTCAGACGGGGAAGTAAGGCGGCTGTCGCCGTCGCAAATGAGGATGAACCCGGTGCTGCCGTCGCGATGGGCAACGTCTCGGCCGCCTACATCGGAGGTAGCAACCGGACGGAGGGGGAATGGAAACAGGGCGGACAGATCGCAAGAAGGGAGGCGGCGGATAACAAGCCGAGTCAATTAGGGCTCCAAGGTAAAGGGCTTGGTTTTCAACCAAGTCCTTCAAGTTTATGCTTATTACCAAAAGCCCCCCTGTTTTTGAATCAACATGAAAGTGACCCCATATTAAGCATTATTTTGATTCGACCCTCATACCATGTCATAATCGGTTTTCAGCCCTTTCACAAGCTTCCACAGCCTGTTTAGCTCCTAAAAAAACAAAAAATAAGGATTTAAAATGGATTTTTGACTGTGGTGCAACTGACACCATGACTTTCGATGCCTCTGATATCCTTGCCCCCACTACACCAAGAAAAACACATGTCCAAACTGCCAGTGGACACCTCACTCCTGTCCACGGAGCCGGCACAATTCAAATATCCCCGATACTAAAAATATCTAACTGCCTTTATGTTCCTTCTCTGTCTCATAAACTGTTATCCATCAGTCATGTCACCAAAGAACTTAACTGCACAGTTCTTATGCATCCTCACTTTTGCCTCTTACAGGATATCAGGACGGGGACGATTATTGGGCGTGGCACTGAACGTCGTGGGCTCTACTATGTCGATGAGATAGCTCAACAGGGCACTGCGATGCTTGCTCACGGTGCTACAGACAGGGAGGCTTGGCTTTGGCATCGTCGTCTGGGACATCCATCTATGGGTTATCTTAAACTTCTTTTTCCCCAGTTAGTTAAATCATCTGATCTGTACTGTGAAACTTGTGTTTTGGCTAAAAGCCACCGACATTCCTTTAAATCCAATAATACGAGAGTTAACTCAATTTTTGATTTAGTTCATTCTGATGTTTGGGGCCCTGCCCCAGTTTTAGGGGATCATGGTTTCCGATATTTTGTTTTGTTTATTGATGATTGTACTCGTATGACATGGGTTTATTTTCTCAAACACAAGTCTGAAGTCTTTGAAAAATTTACTCATTTCTATACCTTAGTTCAAACTCAATTTCAAATCTCCATTAAAACTCTTCGGTCTGATAATGGAGGGGAGTTTGTGAATTTCTCTATGAAACACTTTTGCACTCAAAAAGGTCTAGTTCATCAAACCACTTGCCCTTATACCCCAGAACAGAATGGAGTTGCTGAACGAAAGAATCGGATTCTCCTCGAAATGACTAGAGCCATGCTTATTGAGTCTCAAACCCCGAAACACTTCTGGCCTGAAGCCCTAGCTAGTTCTGTTTACCTTCTTAATCGCACTCCCACAAAAATTCTCCAGCTTAAAACCCCTCTCTCTGTTTTCTCCAAACTCGCCAAAATTCCTCCGGCCCTTACTCTTCAACCAAGAATATTTGGTTGTTCTGTGTTTGTTCACATTCCTAAGCATGAACGTACAAAACTTTCTCCTTGCTCTGTCAAATGCGTTTTTCTTGGATACGGCATCCACCAGAAAGGGTATAGGTGTTATGATCCCAAATCTCGTCGCGTTCATACCACTATGAACTGTGACTTCTTAGAAAATGAGTACTTCTATCATCACCACCTTAGTGATCAGGGGGAAGATAGTACGCCTAAACATGATCCACTAAGTTGGTTGCCAATGCCGAAACCAAGCCCACCTGAAGAAGCACCAAAAGAAATGGTTAGCAGTGCCACCGAGCTATCTCCTCTGGAACAGCCAAATGACTCAGGTGACCATGCTCAAGAATCTAATGTCTTCCTGATACCCGAGGTAAGCAGTTCTACTTCTAATAACTCTACCGAACCAGACTTATTTTTTAATGATATTCCCGAGACAAGAGAACAGGAAGAAAGGTCTGAGGAAACGGTAATGGAAGTGGACCAAGACACTGGACGATATGTTTTGCCTCCGAGAAGTACTAGAGGTGTTCCTCCAAAACGGTACACTCCAGAGAAGGCCGGGCGAAACTCCAGATATTCGATGGCTAATCTGGCCAGGGGGAGTTTATCAGAAATGGCCAAAGCCTTCGAGGCCGCACTATATGAAGAAGAAGACATTCCAGAAACTGTGGAGCAAGCTATGGAATCCAAACACTGGCGCGAAGCAATGAGGATCGAGTTGAATGCTCTAAACAAAAATCATACTTGGGAAAAGTGCAGTTTACCTGATGGGAAGAAGACGGTTGGATGTCGATGGGTCTTCACTATTAAGCGAAGACCTAACGGGATAATTGAAAGGTACAAAGCAAGACTCGTGGCCAAAGGGTACACCCAAACATATGGAGTTGACTATTCAGAAACCTTCTCTCCAGTTGCTAAAATGAACACAGTCAGAGTATTGTTATCTATTGCTGCAAACAAGGATTGGCCCCTTCATCAATTCGATGTCACAAACGCCTTTTTACATGGCGAACTGGAAAAAGAAGTTTATATGGAGGCACCACCTGGTCTATCTGAGGAATTTGGACAGAACGAAGTGTGTCGACTGCGAAAGACTTTATATGGACTTAAGCAATCGCCAAGAGCCTGGTTTGGACGATTCACAGATGCAATGAAGAGTTATGGATTCCATCAAAGCAATTCGGATCATACTCTATTCCTGAAGAGGCGAGGAGACTTGGTTACTTGTTTAATCATATATGTCGATGATATGATTATTACCGGGAATGATGCAGAGGAAATTGAGCAATTGAAGCATAATCTGTTTACGGAGTTTGAAATGAAGAATTTAGGAGCTCTGAAATACTTCCTAGGCATTGAGGTTCTTCGATCCGGTAGAGGAATCTTCTTAAGGCAAAAAAAGTATATTTTGGACCTTTTGGCAGAAACAGGAATGATGGAATGTAAGCCAGCTGACACGCCTATGATGGTAAATCACGGATTGGAAATTAAAGAAGGTGAGATGCTAGCCGATCGTGGACAATATCAACGGTTGGTGGGGAAACTGATATACTTGTCTCATACTCGACCCGATATTGCATATGCAGTGGGAGTAGTGAGTCAATTCATGCATAGCCCACAGGTTAGTCACATGGAAGCTGCACTTCGCATTGTGAGATACTTAAAGGGTACTTGGGGACATGGAATTCTATTTGAAAAACATGGACATTTGGAGATACATGGTTATACTGATGCAGATTGGGCTGGAAATAAAATGGATAGACGGTCAACGTCTGGATACTTCACATTTGTCGGGGGAAACTTGGTCACTTGGCGGAGCAAGAAACAAAAGGTTGTGGCTCTCTCTAGTGCAGAAGCAGAATTCAGAGGAATCAAAAGCGGGTTGACAGAGGTATTATGGCTACGGAAGTTATTGGCTGAAATTGGCTTCCCACCATTAGAGACATGTCAAATCTTTTGTGACAACAAAGCTGCAATTAGTATATCGGGAAATCCAGTCCAACATGATCGAACAAAACATGTGGAAGTAGATCGACACTTCATTAAGGAGAAACTTGAAGCTGGTGTTGTGACACTTCCGTTTATCAGATCCGAGCACCAGTTAGCCGATATTTTGACAAAAGCCGTGGGAACTAGAGTCTTTGAAGAAGTCCTAAGCAAGTTGAGTGTCGGGAATCCCGTTACTCAACTTGAGGGGGAGTGTTAGAAAAAGGAATAGATTAGTACACATATTTATATGATCTTAATTGATATTTTCCTTAAATATAGAGTTTCCTTGTACATTGTTTCTTAACCCTATATGAAGGGTCTGTAATAGACGAGGATGTAATCAATCAAGAAATAAGAACAAAAATCTTTCTCCAATCATGTCTCCAATACCATTTAACAAAAACTAGTTTAACAATCTGCTTTCTCAGCTTTGAAATTTCTTCCATAGTCTTGTAGTGTAGAGCATTCTCGTAGCAAAAGTTCGTCGGGCTTTCGGAAAGATCAAATCTCTGTAGTGCAAACGCAACAGTCAGAGCATCACTAGTGGGGTTGGCAAATTTTTCACGAGAAGCTTTAGCATTTTGTTTCAGTTGCTTTTTCCTCAATTTTTCTTCAATGCTTCCCTTAGGATCAGCTTCCTCGACATGGTTTTTATCATCGGCATCATTCCTATTATCTTCAAAATGCTCAAGGAAAGGATTTGACAAGCTTAAAGCTGCTGCTGCTGCAATTGCATAGGCCAAAACTAGATTTGCCCGGGCACACTTTCTTGTCTTCTGAATAACTGAAGAAGCATTCTGGAATGACGAGGACCCATTGGATACCGAGCCATGGCCCTGCCTAGATCCGTCAATCTGCCATTATCATCCAGCGCTTCAAGAGTCTTTAGACAACGCTCTGCTTCAATCAAGGCATTGGTCTCTGGAGGCGTTGGGAAAGGGAAATTTGCAACCTAAAATGATAGACAACGTGGAGTTCAGTTAGATGTTTAAACTAAATAGTAGTGATACTAATAGCAAAATCCAAACTCTGGACAAGAAGGCCATCTAAATATTTCCACATTAACTAAACAAAATGGGATAACAAGGAAGCACATCAATGCGTCAATGCATAAATCATGCTGAGAAGGAAAATATGAACAATCGAACCAAGCTATAAATAGACTTGCCTTGCCAATATGCATGGACTTCAAAAGGAGGACAACACCATCAACTGGCACCTTTGATATTTCAGCACTTGAGAAATTGGGAAATAAGTTATCGAAGGCTGCTGAAGAATAGAGGCGATAACAGTGCCCTGGCCCGGTTCTTCCAGCTCTACCAGCACGCTGAGCAGCAGAGGCCTTGCTTATCCACTGTATCTCGTATGTTTCCATGCCGCTGGAAGAGTTGTAGTTCTTCACCTTTTCTCTTCCGGTGTCAACGACATACCTTATTCCGGGGATTGTCAAAGAGGTTTCTGCCACATTAGTGGCAACAACAACTAGCCGCTCTCCATCCCCGCCCTCTTCAAAAACACGAAGCTGGAGTGATGCAGGAAGCATTGCATAGAGTGGCAGCACATGCAGTTGAACGGGGGAACATCTGGCAGCACATGCAGCTGACCCACCTTCACACTCGGGTTTGGTCTGACCCTCGCCATCATTAAATAATTCCAAATCACTTTCGTCTTCTGAGTCATATGATGTATCAGATACATCTTCTAAAAAATCTTCATGATTTTCCTCCAGGTGAGAATTAAAGCGCTCTGAGATCTCGTGACCAGAGGTCCCTTGGAATTCGAATGCCTCACTTATCTCTTTCATATCATTTTCTTCCGGAGGTTTCTCTATGGACATGGATGAAGCGTCATTATTTAGCTTCTTAGAAGATCTACGCAACCTTTGACAAAGAAGTTCTACTTCTCTCTGCCCAGTTACAAAAACAAGAATACCCCCGGTTGGCAATCTCTTATGGATTGATAGAATCTTCTTATAAGCTTGCCCAATGTAATCAACAATTTCAGTCTTCTTTGAGAAGTGCGTGGTAACCGGACACTGTCGAGTTGGAACTTCAATTACTGGTGGAGGGTTGCGAAATACTTTTGTATTCGACACAAAATCATCCACACGCAGAGTAGCACTCATGAGCACAAGCTTCAATGGGTATATCCTATTTTCACATTCAATAGTTTCCCCAGCAAGAATTCTATTCTCCTGCATCTCATGTTGCCTCTGCCATATATAAAAACGAAGTAAGTTGTCTAAACATATGTGAGTAATTTATAAACCTAGGGAACAAGTACAACAGAAAGTTCAAATAGGTAAGAGTTGTTACTTGACGTTCTGGGATAACCCGAGAAAGCATCCCAATGAGTACATCTGTATTGAGACTCCTCTCGTGAGCCTCGTCCAAGATTAAAACTGAGTAGCGCTTCAGCAGAAAATCATTCTGCAGTGCAAAAGAATCATCATTATCAGCAGTCAGAAGTTCTACTTCACTTTCAAATTCTTAAAACTGCTAGATCAAAATATTTCAAAGAGAGTAAGAATGAAGGAAACCTGCAATTCCCGAAGCAAGATTCCATCAGTCATAAACTTGATTGAGCAATTCTCTCCAACCCTTCTGTCATGCCTTACTTGAAATCCCACCTCCTTCCCCAGTCGAAGCCCAAGCTCAAAGGCGGGTGCTTGGCTGTTGCAAGTACCGCAACTCGGCGAGGTTGGGTGACACCAATAATGCCATCTCGAGTACTTGAATGACGTGAACCAAAACCAGCCTCGTAAAGAAACTGAAAATTTTCCATATTTGCGATAAATAAAAGAAGTTCTACAAAAGAAATTCAATAACTCATGTTGATAAAATAAATTTTCAAACTTAGCTAACCTGAGGAACTTGGGTTGTTTTTCCACAGCCAGTTTCACCACATAAAATGAGATTGGTATTCTCATTTATAGCTTCCATTATTTCCTGTTCCATCATCACTATGGGCAGACCCATCCTTTGTTGTTCAATGTCCTTAGGTCTCGAGACATGAACTACACTATTGCAGTTAGGAGCATCCATTGCATCCTGTTCAATTATGCACGAGTCATTACAATATGGAGTACATGTAGTTGTAAAATGAGGACATAGATAAAGCTAGAGGACATTCAGTTGTACGAAACAAAGAAGCAAGCAAGCTTTGGTATTATCTACTTCCTATATATAATTAGATTCTCTTAGTAAGATAAATAATGCTTCAATAGTAACATAAACACTCGCATGCACATACCTCAAGCTTATTTAATTTTCTTTTTTGAGATTTACTTCGCTTGTTCGGTTGCTTCTTCACATTAAGCTATTCCAACACCCAAGAGAAAATTAAATATAGAAAATCAGAACTTCAAAACCCGAACTGAAACAAAGTAATCAAATCATAAACACAAGCTAACCTGATTTTTCCCTTTCTTATCTTTCATTTTCTTTGGGGGCAATATGATGATATCTCCGCCACCAGTCTCCAAACTTAGTTTCACCCGGTGCAGAGCACAAAAAAGATAACTCAGTAACAAAAATGACTTGCGCAACTCACAACCAAATTTTAAGATTACTAAATAAATCCAAACCTACTCATCTAAACCTACAGTAACTCGGCACACCGTTCACTGAGATGAAATAATGAAGGCCGTCAAGAAATTCAAACAATATATATCTCAAAAAAAAAAAGTCATTCATAAATTCGAATGCGAGTATCGGGAATAACCAAGACGACCCGACCCGATATGAGTGCGGATATTGGGTGATACATGCAAACGTCGGGATGCGGGTTTATCTTATCGAGGCGTATCGGGTATACTCGAGCGGGTATGCGGTTGGTTGAAGTAGTTGAAGTCCATTGTTCATAGCTCTTGAAGAAATAGTGGCTGGCTGGCTCGCTTCACTATGTTTATTTATTCTCAATTATTTTGAAGGGTATCTTAAATTGTTTATCTTGTTTAGTTCTTGGGAAATACAGATACTTGTGTGATCAGCAGGGGATGAAGCAACTTTGATGCAATTACTAGAAGCTATATATATATGATATATGTGCAGATTGCATGCTCTTACTTTCTAAGTTCCTTCTAAAATCATAACTTAGCAGCAAAACAAACAAAAATAACGACAGTGATGCGAGAATCGATTGGAGATTTAATGAAAATAGGAGGTACCAAGTGCGGGATCCAGGGCCGTAGTTCTTAGGGTGAGAGTTCCAGATGTTGGAGTGAACCATTGTCTTCTCTTTTACGCCGACGAAGCTTGGAGGCTCTGTAATTAATAATTTGCCTTTTTGTCTTTTCTGTATATTTGTGCAGGTCGTTAATTAACTTTTTTAAGTCAATAATAGAAGAAGACGACGAAGAAATAAGTAAACCATCGCAAAAGAAGAATAATACATAAGTTAAACGCTCGCAGCAAAAGGAAAAGAGAGAGAGAGAGAGATGTTCTGATTTCTAATTGAGAGAGAGAGAGAGAGATGTTCTGATTTCTAATTGACTAATCAAATCGAATATTTAGATTTTAGTGGGCCGATCATATAAAAGGTCCATTTTTCAACGGATCATAAAAAGAAAAAGCGCAGAAACAAATATACTAATATTTACTTTATTCATTTGGATGTATAGTCCTTCAGTTAATTAAATTCAAGAAATTAAGAGAATCACAGTGAACATAATTATTCGAAAAATCAAACACGAAAAACCGAAATTCAAATTATAAAAACCGATCCGAATCGGAAAAATCAAAATTGCATAAAAAACCGAAAAACACCAAAATTATTTTTCTAAAACTTACACAAAAATATATATATATAAGTATCAACCAATTTATCCAAATAATTACAATCTTCATAAAAACTAAATATCATAGCATCCATTAATATCAAACAACACAAATACCACATCATCCAATAACAGTAAAAAAAAGTTTTATAATATCCACCAAATTCACAATAAATTATAACCAAACAAATATAAATAAAAATAGTTCCAAATTCTAAAATTTACATAACAACAATGTCACTTAATACCTAAAATCTTAAAATCTACCAATACAAGATTAAAAGAATTAGCATCTAAAAGACAATATCATGAACAACCTTTAATTTTGTATATGGGCTAATGTTTTTGTTGTTAGATAAGGAAAATTCATGCATCCAATTTCGAATACATAATTTATTAGATAAGCAAAATTCTTGCACCCAAAAATGTGTACTTAATTAAGAAAAATGTGTGTCAACTTAGAGTTCAATTTAGAGGTTTGCTATTAAACGAGATCACAAAGTGTCAAAAAACTTTTTCCCTAGACATTTACTTTACAAAAATATAGATAAATTGCTCTGTTTTGCAAATAAATACATTTATACATTTGAAGCTAAAATTTCTATGTAAATACATTCAGTATTTTTTCAGACATCCTCAACATGTAAAAAAGAATATTCTCTTGTCGGCTTAGTACAATTGCAACCAAAGTTTATGATACAATCAGGACGCTACACATGACAAGCTATAATTTTTTTCATATCCATTGCATAATAAAAAAATAAAATAGCCAACAACTATAGCAGTCCAATGGCACTTTTTTTAAAAAAATTATTCTTATTTTACATCTATAAATACCCCCACATTCTCACACCATTCTTCACATCTCTTCATCTCACACTTCATTATCTATCTTCTGTCATTTCGTTCTTTACACAATTTCTTCCACAATGGATTCGAAAAATTACAACTATGATCCAAACCTTACATACAGAATGCAACTCAATAATTATCTTAGGTCTCTAAGCGTCAATCCAAACATCGTCGATTTCGACCACCAAACTCCATCATTCTTTCTAATTTCTCCCACTTTGCAATTCAATCTTGTCGCCGGTGGAATCTCAACTCAATCGTTGCATATGTCGTCTCCCGGCTTTGGTCGTCATTGCCCCGAGGCCTCTCATCTCCAACTCTCCGACAAATAAGAGATTCTCAGGCGTCAACCCAAGTACACCGCGTACACGGCGGAAAAAACTCGGATGGTCTTCGAGTGCTACGTCGACATTAGCGAAGACCTTGTTGTGGCCAACTCCCAAAAATCCGGCACGTTTTGGGAGAAAATAGCCGATAGATTTTGCGTTGTGCATTCTGAAGGCACAATTGAGTGCAAGGCTCGTATGCTTCGAGCTCATTCGAGAGGGTGAGCTCAGAAATCACCAAATTTTGCGCCCTCTACAACCACTTGGAGTCGCAATGGAAAAGTGGTTACAGTGAGGCAGTTTTGTTGAAAGAAGTGCATATATTGTATCAACAAGAAAACCTCAAGCCCTTCAAGCACCTCAAGACTTGGGAGAAGGTGCACTATTGTGAGAAGTGGTTAGACAGCGGGGCAACGAGTAAAAGACATCCAATGGGCCAAAAGGCAGCCAACCGCAAGGGGAATGGGAATGCGACGACCACACCTCTAGATCCAAAGGAGATTAGGGAAATGACGGATGAAATGAGAATAACCAATGAACAAGGGCTAATATCAGTGTACTACGACGCCCTCTATAAAGATGTGTTCGGAAAGAGAGAAGCACCGCCAATTTGTAGCTATGCTCGAAGCAAAATTAGATTTATCTTAATTCTATTTTTTCTATTATGTAGGTTTATCGTATTTTAAATTGTGTATTTTTTTATTTAAATAATATTTTTTTTAAAATTATGTGATTTTTAGTATTTTAATGAAATTAGTAATTTTTGCTTATTCATAAATTATTTTAATTGAATATATAATTTATAAAAAATAATAATAAAAAAGAAAAGAAAATTTATGTGGATTCGTGAATAATGAGTGTTAAAGAGATAATGTTTAATGGGATAGGATAAAAAAAACACAAAAATAATGAGTAATTAAACAAATAGTGGTTAAGGCTGAGAGATGCTGGTGAGCTCTGAGATTTCAAATTATCCCTTGTCGGCAAAATAGGTTAGCTTAGTCATTTCATAATACTTATTTTTTTTTTTTTTTCTACTTCCATTACACTGGGTCTATTAGTATTACACTTATAAACGAAGAAGATTACTAGTAAGAAAGATCTTGTTCTTGGATATCACTTGCTCACTTCACTTGTTCTCGTTACTTCTGAGGGTAAATTTTTCTCTTTTTAAAGATTATTTAATCTTTTTGTTGTGGAGTGATGATTATTTAGGTGGTGGTGAGCTGTTGCAGTTTTCTTCTCATGATTTGGGGTGGTAATTTATGTGGATTTAGTAGATTTCTTTGTTGCTGCTGACGAATTGAGATAGATCTATCTTAATCTTGAATTTAGTTGTTCCATCTTTTGTGGTTATGGAATGAAACAAGTCATTTTTGTTACCAAATTTGATATTTTATGATCCTGATTATGGCTTCTAGATCTGTCGTGCACAGCTACGAAATTAGGCTTATGAACTATGAAAGTCTGGATTTAAATGGACAAAGATTTCATCTTTTGATAATTCGAGTACCCTTTGACCGTGATCCCTTTTTTCTGAATCTTGATGAATGAGCTCTGCAGTTATTTTCTCCTCTGTTTTCTGAAAAATGAGATTATATCAAGTGTTTAGCAAAGATATAGCTTCATGTATGAATCTTGATTTGGTCCATTTCATATTTGAAATCTTAATTGTGATTAATAAACCCTAGGTATTAAAAAATCTTAGATGGGAATTGGTGAACCCTAATTGCGGTGGATGTACACAAGCTTTTGCATTTGAAGTCCGGTAATGGCAAATGTGGAATAGAATCTTGTCTGGAAACTGAACTTTGTCTTAGGATTCCCAGTATTCTGCATCCAAGTTAACATTCTATGTGCCTTTTATTTGATGCTTAGGAATCTGTGATAAGAATCGAATTTTCTTGATCATTAATGTGGTCCTGTACTTTTAAAGTCAATTTTCTGAAATTCCACTTTTCCATTATGCATTCATGACATGTGATTTTGTAGGGTTAGTTGCTTGTGTGTTTGTTTGCATCCAAGTACATCTTTATCCCTTGTCTGATTTCTGCAACGTTTGGAACTTGTTGCTCAATAGATATGTCGTCTTATGATAAGTCAGATGAAGCTGAAAGGGAAGTGAGGGACAGAGGGGAGAAAGATGAGGAGAAGGGTGGCTTTCTGGACAGGGTTAAAGATTTCATCCAGGACATAGGTGAGAAAATCGAGGGAGCAGTCGGATTCGGGAAGCCGACTGCGGATGTTACTGAAATCCACATTCCCCATATCAGTATGGAGAAGGCCGAAATAGTTGTGGACGTCCTTGTGACGAACCCAAATCCTGTTCCAATCCCTCTCATTGACATAAACTATTTGATTGAGAGTGATGGGAGGAAGCTGGTTTCTGGATTGATCCCTGATGCTGGGACAATACATGCACATGGCTCCGAGACTGTTAAGCTACCACTTTGTCTTATATATGATGATATCAAGACCACGTACGATGATATCCAACCTGGGAGTGTGATTCCTTACAGAGTTAAGGTTGACCTCATTGTGGATGTGCCCGTGTTTGGTAGGCTTACTTTTCCCCTAGAGAAGACTGGAGAGATCCCTGTTCCTTACAAACCACAAATTGATCTCGAGAAGGTTCAGTTTGACAAGTTCTCCTTCGAAGAAACTACTGCTACGCTTCATTTGAAGCTGGGAAACAAGAATGATTTCGACCTATGCCTTAAAGACATTGACTTTGAGGTCTGGCTATGCGATGTGAGCATTGGACGCGCTGATCTGAGCAAATCTACTAATATTGAGAAGAACGGGACAGGCTACATCGATGTTCCCATCACGTTTAGGCCCAAGGACTGTGGCTCTGCCCTTTGGGATATGATTCGAGGAAAGGGGACAGGGTACGCCATAAAAGGAAACATCAACGTGGACACGCCTTTTGGCGCTATGAAGCTTCCTATCACCAAGGAGGGTGGTGAAACTCGTCTTAAGAAGAACAAGGAAGATGGAGGTGACGATGAGGATGATGAGGTATGTTATAATGTTATGCTGATTCATATTCGTTTTCTTCTTTTCTTATGTGGTATTCATAGAGTACTTGTATTGTGTTGTGTGCCTAAAACAATATAGAATGTCTTAAACTTTCACCTCCATTGACTAATTCATTGAGAAGAAACATTTGGTTGTTAATGCAGCATATTGCCTTTTTCTATTTTCTATCAAGTGGAGTTGCCCTTCATTTTCTACAAGCAGAGATCACCATACCTCTGTTTTATATCTCAAGCTCTTCAACCATTTTCTAGGAAACCTTCTCTCTCTCTCTCTACACTGTCTAGGCATATACTCCATCTGGCCCTTAAAACATTGCCCATTTTGCAACTATTGTCTGTCCCACAATACATTGCTCATTCCATCTTTTATAACTACCCCACCACTATTTCTTATATTTTCTTTTGACTTTATTAATTAATTTACATAAAAATCAAACATGGCCTACCACTTACATAGTTACATAACATTTATAATTAAATACAATATTCCTACGAGAAATGTGGGCCATTTTTCAACTTATCTACACAATTACCTAATATTTATTAAAACTCGTGCTGAAAAGAAATGAGCAGTGTTATAAGGAACGTATGGAGTATTAAACATTGATTTTCGTTTGCAGGAATGAAAATTAGGTGGTGTTGGAAGCTGGCGTTGAGGAGTGAGCTCAGCAAAGATTGTGTGTGGTGAAGGATTGTGGAAGTTTTCATGTTCAAAATGTTTACTTATTTTCCCAGTTAATGTTTCTGATTTCATGTTGCTTTCTTTGGGTCTCTAATTGGGAGTATGTATGTTATCAGAATTTTATGTAAGCTTATCGTTAATAATGTTTGATGATATTATCATATGATAAATCGATTTCCTCGGAGTAGGGTGGAACAAAGGAGGATTGGTATTACTTTGCAATAGATTAAACTTGGATTCTGTTTTACTATAATCGAATTGGTGGTCGAGGGTATGAATGGTGATCAACGGTTCTGATCGAGTCAAAAGAATGACCATATCATGTTATTTTGATTGGTTTGCTTGGTTTTGATCAATCCAAAATGAGGATATGCCTACGGAAAAATGAAAGAATTTTATAAGATTTAACACAGATTGTTCATGTAGATCAGTGGCGGATTCCAAATTTGAAAATAGAGGGAGCGTACTAAGAGCTACGGTTGAAAAGTCTTACTCAGTGGCTTTAAATATGTATTTGCACGACGTTTTCTTCAGTCTTCGAGTCGCAACAATGGCGGATCCTAATACATACTATTTCTTCAAGCTTTATTTTTTCAGATAAACAAAATTTTTCAAGCTCCGAGCCGCAACAAAGGCATATTTGATCATCAGGAGAAGGGTGACTATGTCGGTTTAATTATCGGTGATGCTAAGGGAAAGTTAGGGGGTCAGCCGCCCCCTCCCGCCCCTCTTAGATCCGCCGCTGATGTAGATTATCATGATCTGATTTTGACTTTGGTCTGTATTGCTACTGATAGTAGTAGTGTAATGAGCAATCCATTCGCTGACCTACATAGCCCACTAATCTAACCACTATCAATTAATTTTGCATGCCTCACTCGTTGTCGGTCTATCCTATTTCCCTAGAAAAACAGTCTATTCACAATTACTTATTTAGCCCCAAACGCGTTTGACCGGATTCGAACCCTAGAGTAGTGACATAAAGACACGTACACAAATATTAAATGATAGATAATAAATGTTTTCTTAGAGTTGGGAGAAAGGGCCGGGTGTTCGATGCGGCCGTCGTTAACACGCGCAACATAAATTTGTAGCATGGCCCCACGACTATATAGCAAGCTATAAGTATATGGTTAATCCTCGCAGAGTTGATAAATGTTTTCTTTTTATCTCTCCAAAGTGTTGCAAAAGATTGGATTGGTTGGTTAGTCACAGCTAAAAAACATATAAGAGGAAGCTTAAAGGTTGACATACTATTTCATTAAAAGATAACAATGGTAATGAAGGGCACACAATTTAGTGACAAGACTTCACTATTTATAGTCAAGTGTGGAAAGCTCCGGAGACTTATGCACAATGGCGGATCCAGAAAGCATAACTCGTGGGGTCGGGCATAGTGAAGAAGTTGCCAGTACTGCCGTCATATTCCGGCTCCAACGGAAGAATTGGTCGATGGCACCGTCATCTTCCTCCGCCATCGTCGTTGTAACACCCCAAATTTTAGATAAAGAAATTAGT
>JAYDZE010574191.1:0-11631 GCA_034509125.1 Monilaria moniliformis
AGGATATATTCTTTAAAAAGTGATAATTATGGAATTATACGGGTTTCATGCATTAGGATTTGAAGATCAACCACTTTGTTTCTCCCAAAGTACATCAAAATATTAAATCATCAATATAACATATGCATAGTACCATCATAACACTTAGTATATGTCATTATATTAACCAAATAAAAGTTATTATCGGTTACAATCCATCAAAATATACTCATATATAATGATTACACAAAATCATTGTACAGTGTCTTCACATGCATTATATTACCATTACAAAATTATTATTTTTATATATGAAGATTATCAAAACATACTCATACATAATGACTACGGAAACGAAACATATTTACCTACAATCATCATAACTCGTGTTACTATATTATTACCAAACTTTTGGCAAACCATTATACCTTATGTTCTATATCTTTATATTAAAAATAATTAAATGTTTGAATAGCAACAATAAGCATATAAAAATAACGTAATATGAATGTCATTACGCACCATACTAGATGTCATTATGACGTTTGTCAATTCTCATTATTTCAAAAAAACGAATGAATATTAACACAACAACAGACCAACGATTTGTGTGTATTATGAAGATAATTGCATGACATAAACTGAATAGATGTCATTCCTAAAAATCTTTAAGTTACCATATCCATTAAATATAAAATACCTAAAAACAATGAAGTTACCATATCCATTTAATATAAAATACATAGAAACATGGAAGTTACCATATGAATGCAAATTGCGTCCCTACAATATAAGAATTGCCTAATTACTGCGTTTTTATCATTTACTATTATATCATTTATTGAATTTATTAACTATAAAATATATACATGTGACATACTATAAAACCGTTAGATGGAAAGATCATGTGGCTATTATTTGATCTCTGTTATGCATTGAAATCTAGTTATTATTTGAATACATCTCTCTCGATATATGTATACATATACACACTAGGGTGAAACTATTCCTTATTTCAAAACTAAGAACGATTATCATTCATTGAATCTGATAATCTATGGTTGAAATTTAGGAAAAACACAAATCAGCATAGTTTGTTCAACAATTTATTATAAAAGTATTTTTGGAGAACGACAAAATATAGTAATATTCGTGAAAATATTTATCTACACTTCTGTGGCATGATTTTATGATCAACATACATATCTTATGGAAATCAGTATATATACTTACACTGATTAGTACATAGGTTTATGAAAATCGGTATAAGGATATATTCTTTAAAAAGTGATAATTATGGAATTATACGGGTTTCATGCATTAGGATTTGAAGATCAACCACTTTATTTCTCCTAAAGTACATCAAAATATTAAATATCACATAACTCTTTTGATTTAAATTATATTTTCACAAAACATACATCAAATTAAAGATAATTTTATGAGGATTTTAACAAAATCCTAATTGCATATGATCACATTCCGAAAAATACGGAAACTATAACAATTAACATACATAATATGCTATGCTGCTTCTTAGATAACACTCCATACTGCTGATTGGATAAAACTATATTGATTTTCGGATAACAAATAACAATCAACATATATAACACGTTATACTGTTTCTTGGATAACACTATAATGCTTCTTGGTTAACACCATACTGCTTCTTGGATAACATTATACTGCTTCTTGATAACAAAAAACAATCAGCAAATATAATACGTTATATTGCTTCTTGGATAGCGCTATATTGATTCTTGGATAACACTATGTTGATTTTTTATTAGCATTATATTGATGTTGCCACTATGTTATATTATATATATTGCTTGTTATTATTATTCAAGATTCAGTATAATGTTATTCAATCAGCAGTATAGTGTTATCCAATAAGCGATATAGCGTATTATATATGCTAATTGTTATTGTTATACAAGAAGCAGTATAGTATTATCTAAGTAGCAGTATATGTTATCCACGAAACAGTATGATACTGTCCAAAAAACAATATAACGCATTTTATATGTTGATTATTATTGTTTCCATATTTTGTGGGATTTACTGTTATTGTTTCCTTTTTTCAGGATTTTTTTCGTATATTATAATACATTTGTCTATTATAAGTTATTAAAATCTGTTGACACGTGGCTTTTTTTTATCCGTTAGTTATTTAAATTTTACGGTCCACAATCAATCTTGGTTCGAATATAAAATTTAGTTCAAATCTCATTACATCCTTATATATATATATATCGACAGACCAATACAAACATGATCTTTACTTACAATATAAACACTAACCACAGAGATATTATCCAGATTACCTTCAAAGATATATATACTTTAGGATGTAAATTGTGCTACAACAAATAATCCAACTGCAAAAAAAGCATCTCCACAATTATTCAACGTGATAAAATGAATTATTTAACACTCTAATCCCAAGGGTACACAGACACGTAAAGAATATTAGTAAAATTTAATTACTACTCCATTCGTCCCGTTATTAGTGGCTTATACAAATTATATACATAAAATAAAAAAGTTGAAGTTGCATTATATGTGTAAAGTGATAGGATATCTTAAAATTAACTAACTTCTTATCTGTAAAAAATGTCTTTTATACTAAGTTATTTATAGTGGAACAGTCCAATAAAATATATTTAGAGTAAATCCCCTAAACTAGAACGAAAATCGACCACAATTCGGGGTCATCTTTTTCATAAGCTAGAAACATAAATCAGTTATCAAAGCACCAAATAAATGGTGATTTTTGTGCTTGATATACGGCATCTAAACATGAAGTTCCAGAACAAAACACGAAAAAGTAATAATATCAATAGAATGGATATATAATCAACAAATGTGACAAGCATGAGTACTTAAAAGAAGTACACCTAACCATCCCATGCGTGTGTGCATGTGCGAGAGAGGAGAGAGATTGTACTAGACTCAGGTACGAAGTTGGACATAAAAACATTAACTAGGACAGTGATTGATAAGTTCATATAATTTGAGACGGCCTTTTTAAGTAAATAAAACAGGCAAATATACAAAATTAACCTAATAAAAGTTTGTGTTTCCAATTCTGACCCAACAAATGATTATTTACAAAAACATACCTAATGAATTGAATATATTTTCAAATCTAACATGGAACAATGTTTACAGGCCGAATTATGTGGCTAACAGCTGACATTACACATGACTTCTAGACTCAATATACTTAATGATGTGAAAAATAAGACTTATATTCGAGTCAGAAATCATGAATGATTTTGGCCGCTAGCTACACATTTCATCACTGAAAAATTGATTCAGGTTAGGTTTGAAAACATTTTCAATTCATTAGGTATGTTTTATAAATAGTCATATATTGGGTTAGATTTATAAGGCACCAACTTTATTAGGTTAGATTAATATATTTGCCCATAAATATATGAATAAACATAAAAAAGTAAAGTTCCTAAGAAAAGAGGCCATCATATTTTCTATAATCATTTCGCATCATATGTCAAATGACTTTTATAGGAAAAAAGTACATTGTGATCAATGCATCAAACCAACGTGAAACCGTTTTACATGGTTCTCAAGAATGAATTCAATGGCCTATGTGGATAATTCCATTGAAGAACATATACGAATATATTGAAGATGTATGTGTAGTGTAACAATAGCTGCATCATGTTTACTGAAGAAAAAGATAGAACCAGGATAGTCGAACCACTACATAAGTCGTTGCCTTTTCTTCTCTGGTGTTGCAAGCACTTGTTTTTTGACTCCGTAGGTCTTATACTGAAAATTCTCAAAGGCATCAGAAATAGCTCCAACCTGCACAAGCAGAAAGTTAAGCATTTATACATGCAACTACAACTATGTAACCATGAAATTTAATCAAAGTTCAATAGTTGATTCAAGAGACCAGTTCAGGCTTTTTGGAGTAGACTCGCACGATCATGTCTTGGTAAGATGTTGGCAGCAAGTGGCTGATGCGATCATCGGAAATAATGATTTTCTCCGTACTTTCATAATCCTTGAAAAGAAGGGAGTAGGGGGAGGGGAAGCGGTCAGAAAGTTGCAGGAGTGTAAAATTGCGGAAATGAGAATCTAACAAGAGCCACAATTGGGATGCGTGATTCACACCTGGAAAAACTTGATGCTGGATGAAAGAATGCACGAAGAGAATACAAAACATTAGTATAGCCAGTCAAAACCTATAGCAAAGGAAATGGGTGTATGAAGTAATTCAATATGGATATGCACCGATCAAGAGGATTGTGCTTCCCACGAGTCAAATCGATCCAGACATTGCTAACAATAACGTCCTCCTCTCTTATTGACACTCCACCACTTTTCTATACAGCAAGAATGCAATAAAGATAAATTGCGAAAGTTAACTGGAAAATAAGCCTAAAATACTAAAATATTATTTTTTTAAGCAATCATACCTGTGAACAAACAATATCTTGAGCAGTGACATTTTTGAAATTCTCCAGTATGTCCTTTGGAACAGCATACTCATTACAATACTGCAAATCAAATAGAGGGTCAGTAGATAATTGCTCATGCAATACACTAGGAGCTAAAATAATTGAAAGACAAAGTAGTAGTAGTAGTAGTAGTAGTCACTAATCTTCGAGTACTTAGTATATCAGACCTGATATAAGTCCCTCCGGCGAATCCGAAGGATCAAATCCCTGGATTCCTTTAGTTCTTGGTCTGAAGCAGTCTCAATTGTCTTTATAATAGTATCATCTAACTATAACACAAAACATTAACCGTAAATATCGTGCAATATACAATGTTAGAAGAGATATAAATTGGCGAGCTCCCCAACCTTCCAATACTGAGAAGGATCCTGTATGAGAGATGCTATTTGTAGATAACCGTTTGCGCTCACCAAGGCATCTACCACCATTAGCTCTATAGCCTGAAACACAAAACTAAACTTTCAGCAATTTCATATGTAAATAGGCCACCCAAGGTAAGCAAAATAAGATATAACTTTGTTCCAGCTATATATGTGCAATTAAATAAACTTCAGAACTTAACATCATTTTGGCCCATACCTTTACTTTTGCATGAGTATAAACAGTTCTGTACAGATCAGCTCGGGTGGCAAACAACTTGTGGATGGTCAGATCTGAAACTTATACTCCATTAAAAGAGGATTGTAATTAAAAGAAAGGTGTATGTTCAGCTATGTATATATTTACATTCTTTTGCCCGATAGCATATGTCATCTCCCATAACTCTCATACTCTCCATTAACCTGCAAGTCCAAAAGAATCCTTCAATAAATATGGTTGTATCTAGTGAAATCTTGCCCATGTTGTTAGTAACTATGTGCATGTGAGTCGAATCACAAATAAAATTTGACAATAACCTCTGAAACTGGAAGTTGCATCCTAAACCACATGCTCTGCTGTCGCGGACAATGTAATCAAATCTGCAGCATAAATTAATCATATAATAAATAATAAGATGATAAACAAAGTTTTTAAGGAAGATACACTCGAAGATGATATCTAGAATTTAGAAAGAACATATAAGCCCCTGAGATGAGGTTACTAACTTGTCAACGTCAATGCCATTTCGACCATTTGCCACAATATCATAAAGAAAACGCTTTTCCCTTGTGCTCTAAAGATTGGAGAAAACCACATATTTAATCTGAACAAGTAATCTAACATACCATAAAGCTGCACCATAACCGATAAAATTAAAAAAAATGATGTTTGCAGTATCACTTACTTTGCCTATACCATATTTAGAACTTGCAAGTATCATTTCCTGCAAAGGTATTAGAGACAGAAATGGAGTCGTAACTAGCAAGTAATACATTGACCTAAGAATGCACTTTACATACACAGAAAACGGAACTACAATTGAGACAGTCTCATCAAATACTAGCACAAAAGCCCCAGTGCCTCAGCATTGGAAATAAATACTGCCCCAGAATAAAATTTAATGAAAATATGCCATTTCATTTAGCAAACCATTATGTATAATTTAAAATACAATTTCACAGCACTACTAGTAACATGTCTCCATCAATATCTTCTTCTTAGAATTTTAACTAACAAAATTCCTCATTGGACCTAAAACAGCCAAAAGGTTATAGATGTAAAGTAGAAATTAAGACTAGGCAGAAAGAGTAATCATGTGAGTTGACTTTATGACACCAAAATATTATGAACTTATGTTTCACTACAAGCTCCAGATAACAAGCAAAATCTCAAGTAGAACTGACAAACTAAACCTAGTGATGATAAGCATTTTCATTAACTCACCTTGACTCTTTTAATGGTGTCAGCATCTGTGTCAATGTGATGCTCATCAACAATATGATCCACCATCTCTACAGACATATGCTCATGAGACCTATAAACACCATTATAACAGTTTAATAGGACCTGATCAGCTGGAAACACATTATTCTACAAAATTGCAGTTAGTCATGCAGTATTACCACTCTGATCCTGCAACAACCTTGGGAAGAAACTCACGTTCAAATAAATGACTAAAAGGTCCATGACCTACGTCATGCAAGAGCCCTGTCAATCAAAGCTTAAGGGGTGGTCAGGAACTATGATTTATGCAAATGGATGCTCCTACTTACCAAAACATCAAAATCAAAATAACCTGCAAGTTTCACAGTCTGCATATCAAAGCGATCGATACCCAGCTCTAATCCCTGCAAAATGCATATCATTTACAAGGACTAAAAAATAACTTCACTGTACACTTTGAATAAACATTTCCAATGCAAAGGGCACAACTTGTTGAGCCTTAAGTTTGTGAACAGCTTCACCAGCAAGCCAATAAACTCCAAGAGAATGTTCAAATCTAGAATGGACAGCTCCTGGATAAACCATGTGTGCCATTCCTGAAGATAAAATAAGATATTAAAAACAAAGTAGTCAATGGGAAGACTTCATCATATGAGTTAAGTGAACTGAAATCCTTCATTAGGAGAGCTTCATTATAACAATTGTCTAATTCATGATATTTCTTCTTGATAGTCACTGAAGTTTGAACATCACAAGCAACTATAATTGTACAAAAAGGCCATAATCATTTGCTTCGAGTGTTCGAAGTAAACCAGTAATGCGTGTAACACATCAGTTACAACTGAGTTTCCATAAAAACATCTCTACATCTCCATAAGAAAACTTTTACTGTAGAAGATTATGAATAAATATCAAGCCTAAAATATGAAATTTCCTCAAAGTTGCCAATCGAATATTATATAAAATATTGTAACTAGCCAATGCTTTTCTTCAAATAATTGATTGTTTGTTAAATATAATGAACAGATAATACTACCTTATGAATAACTTAAGGTCATAATTCTTATACTCAAGATAATTGGCATAACCATCTCTCAAATTTAATATAGTTATTGGTGAACGACTATAAAGAGAGAGCACCAAATGTCCTGCGCTCACCTAGTTGCTTAAGATCACGCAGCCTGGCAATAAAACAAATATTGTGTTAGAAACTAAGACTACTCTTTGTTTGAGAAATTTATAATTGATTCTTCAACTGTACAATTAACTTTTAAGAAACAAGCTGACATATACATGTATAAATACAAACACAACACACGAACATATAAATATATATATACGTATGTAAACAGCAACAAAATTTCCTTGCACTTTTTTCCAACTAATAAGAATTCTTACTAAAAGAATAGCCCTCCTAACAAATTTTTAAAACCTGATAGTCAGTTATATTCTTTCCCTCAATTCAAAAACAAACATCACTGGTTAACAGTTCTCAAAGAAAATCAATTCTCTATATTCCACTACTCCAAATTCACCAAAATTCCCAACCAAGCACCCTCTAAATCAGCATAACTACATCAGATATAGATGGCAGAATTAATTTATTTACCTCTGAAACTGCTCGGTATCGACAAATTTCAAACAGAGCTGCACAACAAAAAAATAATTGATAAATTGACTATAAACTGAACAAACACTTAACTCAAGAAAGTATATTAGCTCTTCAAATAAAAACATTAACAGCTTTCACAAAGCTTAAACCGAACGTTTTATCACTAGAATGAACCTATCCACTAACTATCGACTAATTTAACAATTTTGAGCACGAGGAAAAGTAGCTCTAGTAGACATTCAGACACACACGCAGAGAGATGTATGTTACCTGATCGAGATAAATGTTTCCATGGACATTGTCATGAACTTGTTTGGAGGATCTCAGATCCTGAGAGCACGCGAAACTGTAATTCGAAGACAACGAGGACTCGCATTCACAAATTGCTCCCATCCTCGCTCTTCCGCGCTGCTCGCCCGGTGCCAAACGCTACAAATGCACAAAAACAAGCAGAAAAACTCCATTACAACTGCAATTCATCTTGCGTCCAACAGATTTCGCTCACATGTTCGCAGAAACAAAAGGAAAAGCTGCCGCGATTGCGCGCCGAATTCATTTACCGTTGTACGGTCGAGCGCAGAGGTGGCGGCGAGGATTTCGCGGCTGTTTGCGCAGAATTTTGCAGGAATATTGATAAAAGGAAAGTGGGAGAAATAATGCCGCCAAAAGAGTGTGGATGCAGCAAAATGCTTTTCCTATTTTGTCTGTTACACGATTAATGGAATTTTTTCGTTTTTTTCTTTCTTTTTGCTGAATTGGTAAACTCCGTAGGTTTTTTTTTTCCTTTTTTGCTTTTTTCATTTTCTTCCAAATTAGTAAATTTGATACCGCGTTATTTGTAGTAAGGTAATCTTCAACTATTTGTACGAAACTAACTTATTTTTTAGTAAATATCACATTAAATAATAATTATACTTCAACTATTCACATCAAATTCAAACTTAAAAAAATATATTTTATTCACTTACTTTTTATATTTTTTCAATCATATCTACATATTTTATCTAAATTACACATTAATCCTACAACACTTTATAATCAATAATTTCATATAAAATTAAATATTACAATGAGATTTGATTATTAATATATTCACTTATTAAATATATTTTTTATTGAATAAATAGTTACACAACTTTAAAAATAAAATACATTAAATATATCACGATAACATTCAAATATAAATTAAAGTACATTAAAACATACCACAACTACATAACTATGCCACAACATACATAGAATTAGGGGTGGGTCGGTACGGTATACCTTACCGAAACTGCCATACCGTACACCGTACCGTAAATGCCGGTATGAGTAAATACCATACCGTTACCTTACCGAATTTTTCGGTATACCGAATTTCGGTATACCGAAATTACGGTATGGAGATTTTTGAATACCGTTACCGTACCTTAATTACGGTATACCGTACCGTGATTCGGTATACCGTAATTTATCGGTATACCGTACTTTACGGTATACCGAATCACGGTAAGGTATACCGTTATACCGAAAATATTAAAAATACCCTTTCAAAATATTATGCAAGCAATAAAACTCCAACATAATTACACAACCAAATAAAAATATTGTTTCACATCTCAAGTCTCGACTCTCAACAATCAAACTTCAACACAACATTCAACGTCGTATCACAATACAAAGTTAGAAAGTCCAATCACAATACATAAAATCTTCATTGTCTTCATATTTCGCAAGTCGCAATCCCATTGGAGATCAATTTCCATGCCTTAAAACCTGTACTTACATACAAGAAAAACTTAATATTCAGATTTTTTAATTCTCTAAAAACATAAACAAAATAAAACAGCCGACAACATCAAATAAAACAGATTTTTTTACTCTCTAAAAACTATAAAGTGAAAATAAATTCTTTAAAACTAAATCACATATTCCATAACAATTAGAAACTATTATCAAGCCTACTATAAATCTGAAGTTGTGTTCATACATAAAAATTGTTCATAGTTGAAACATCACCTACCTGACAATAGTCAAGTAATAATCTAAATTTAAACCTAACAAATGTCAATATTTGTACACTTTATATAGAATTTAATAAAATGGACCAGATGAAATGAATGCCTTGGATCCTATAAGATGTTAGCAGAAAATGTTGCACACCATTTCACTTTTTTAATTATTATTTGATAATTAAAATCGTGACCTCAAATTCAAGAACATCATTTATTAGGTTAGAATGAAATAACGTAATTTAATTGGGGGAAAACACTAGGATGCTAATTAATTTAAGTATTCAATGAAAATTACTAAAAATAAATTAATAAGGGGGAGCTGGCGGCATTGACTGATTATTCAAATATCCTATAGCTCATAATTCCCTAATTAAAGATCATTCAAATATACTAGAAATCAAAATTAAAAACGTAGAGCACAAACATCAAACCTCAACTAGAATCTTGACGAACCAGACCTGAGATCCTGTGATCTTAGTTGGTAGTAAGCTAGTAATAGGTCACAAATTCATGAACGTAATCCCTATTCCTTTTGAGTATTTTAACTAGTCAAGTTCTCAACATCCCAAACAAGTTCAGGTCCCAGAATTTCCCTAATTGATAGCAGGCTGAATTAACTGAGGGAGGATGCAGAAATAGCCAATTCAAAATCTCTCTGTTGCTTGAAAACAGTTCATCAGAATCAAATCAACAGAACATATCTATGAAATTCTAGATAGCATTAGGGCAAAGACAAGCATACAAGGATGAAACGGTCGGTGTTTATGAAAAATTTCGATTTTATATATTTACAGAATATTGTTGTGTATTGATATCAGTAAAATTTGACAAAGATTCAGAAATTTTATATATCTCTCCAGTATCTTTCAAAGTTCCCGACATTTCCCCAATATTTGCCTGATGTTTATACTACAAACTGACAGATATTGATATTCATAGAGATACATACCTAGATTTTGTTGGAAATGTCCTCAACCCCAATATGGCTATTGGTGATTCCCAAAAGCGGAAATATTGCCTGATATTTTCATCCTTGCTTGCAGATAGCTTTTTGGTGACTTCACTACCATAGTGCTGCAAGTTAACAAAAAACATTTGTCATCATGATTGACTTGATTCCTGCTATGTAGTCTTTCAATGTTAGCTACTAATAGGAAATGAGTCAAGTAAAATTTAGATGGTGTTCATCTATCTTGCATGCACTGTCACACCATTATATTTGTTGGTAGTCATCTAATTATAACATCATTGAATTTAATCTTACATTTTACTGCACTTGAAATGTTATCTTATGATTGACTTGCTGCTTGTCTACTTGGAACTATTGAAAATTTTGAAAAGACAGTACATTTTTGCATAGGCTGAACTGCCGCTATGAGAGCTCTCTACATTTGAATGCACTTGGTGAAATGTTGATGCTTCTGTAAATATACAAGTTTGCTGTGAACAATGATAACTTTTGGTATGAATACAGAGTGCATATTTTTTTCTTGAAATATGTCCAATATTTGAATAGAAAAGGGTATGGTATCCACCCCTGTGCATCTGAAGCTTTCTGTACAACTATCTATTTATTCCTCCACTAGTTAAAGGCAGCAATAATTTACATGCCATATTAACTCATCCATTTAATTTAATTCCCCATTCTTACTGCTTATAGGTATGAAAAAAACATATTGGATTACTTGCAATTTCGAACCTGATATACAACATCTATCACTTGATCGAAGAAAGCTTCCTAGCA